>JARPMJ010007429.1:0-32500 GCA_033366665.1 Phoxinus dragarum | reverse complement strand
TATGAGCTTCTTAAATTGTGACCTAATATTTTATAGTTTTTTTTTTTCAATCTCCTTATCAACATTTGCAAAAAGATAAACAGGACTATTATAAGCTAAAACGTATATGTGATAAATGTTTGTCAAAGAAAACTGTGACTGTAAAATTTGTTCCTATATTTTGACTATAACAGGGCACATATTGTCACTTATTATCAGATGATGTTGTTGCTCAGGCTGGTTCCTCGCCTCGGATCCGGCTGAGTTTCGGTCCCGTTGGGCAGCATGTCAAGACGAGATGCCTCTTCATTACTGGACTCTGTTCACGCGCATGGCTGACTTGAAGGTCATGAAGTAATGGTGTGGTGATGCCTGAAGCCTGCAAATCAAACATTTCTCTGACAGTGACACTCTTGTAAAGTATTATAGTGTATATGTGCATTCAGAAAGCACTCATTCAGTTTTTTCTTTAAATAAATACATTGGCAAAGTAATGGCAAATCTGGCTTTATCATTGTGAGTAAAGAGTAACTGATGTGAACATTTTAAAAAGCATTTTATCATGACAACATGCGAATCAAGGTTAGCCTATTGTTAACTAAAACTAAAACTAAAACCAAGACCATGAAAACAAATGTAATCACTTTGGAAAAAAACATAAACTGATATTCAAAAAATATTCTGCTCATTGCCAAGGACCATTTCTCATGTCCATGACTAGTTTAAGTTCAAGTACTAAAATACCTAAACTAAAAATACATAATTAAATAAATACTATATAGACATTGAATAACCTGGTAACACTTTACAATAAGGTTCATTAGTTTACATTATTTATACCTTAATGAACTTCAATAACATGAAGTTAACATGAACTAAGAATGAATAATACTTTTACAGCATTTATTAATCTTAGTTAATAGTAATTTCAACATTTACTAATACTTTATTAAAATCTAAGGTTGTATTTGTTAACAGTTACTGCACCGTGAAGTAACATGAACAAACAATGAACAACTGAATTTTTATTAACTAACATTAACAAAGATTAATAAATACTGTAAAAAACTCAAGGTTAGTTCTGCTAGTTAATACGTTAACAAATGTTAACTAATGAACCTTATTGTAAAGTGTTACCAAAAAATAAATAAAATTAAAGCTGCAAGCAGCATTTATCGGTGTTCAAGCCTTTAAGGCCTTTGAGCACATTAAAGCATTTAAGACATTAAGATTTATTTAGCAAGCTTTTAACCACTGACATAATAGATAGAAAAGTCCATTTACCATGATTTACAATTTACCATACATTTAGCATGATTTACCATAGTTTACCATGATTTATCAAAGTTTACCATGATTTACCATGTTCTAGGATGATTTATAATGATTTACTATGTTCTAGTATGATTCACCATGATTTACCATGACTTACCATGTTCCAGTATGATTTACCATAGTTTTCCATGATATACCAAGTTCTAGTATGATTCACCATGATTTACCTTGTTCTAGCATGATTTACAACAATTGAATACATTCTAGTTTGATTTAATATGATTCTAGCGTGATTTACCATAGTTTACCATGATTTATCTTTGTTTACCTTGATTTACCATGTTACAGGATGATTTACCATGATACACCCCATTCTAGCATGATTTACCCTATTTACTGGGATTTACCATGTTTCTAGCGTTATGTACCATGATTTACCATGTTGCTAGCAATAATGTGAAGCATCAGAACAAATGAAGTGATAAACTCTGACAAAATATGATTGTGTTATAATAGTAGGCTAATCCTTATGTAAGGGATTTTTTAGTGTCTAAATATATACATGTAAAATGAAAGTGAGCCAATAAGTGGTCTTCTACTGCCCTCTGCTGGACATTCTACTTATTAATAGTCTTTTAACATGTACTTTTACAAGTCTTGATTTTTACCAGTATTTTGCACTAAACCAAACCAGTTTTTGCATGTTAACTCCATTATGCATGCTTACACACATTACACGTCCATCAAAATAACAAAGATATAGCTTTAAGCATTTGTTTGTTAGTCAATGCTGAAAGCTGATAAAAAGATTACAAATATAATCCTGCTGCTCTCTCTAGTGGACGACAGTGTTATTGCAGCCTCCATCTTACAGTTGAAGTGAATGAATGAATGGAAATTTGGTTTTTCACTTATATTTCGGGAACGAGAAGGCGAAAAAAATCTGAAAATCGGAGCTTAGATAGTGCTCGAGGGGCCCTGTGTAATGAGACCATCCTGGTGTTGGTGGGGTGATTGGGGCCGGGAGTTATTCCCGTTCAAATGCAATCCTTTTTTGGCTTATATCTCGGGAATGCCCGGGCCAAATCGCACCAAAATCGAATGGAAGCTAGGCGGGGACGGGCCCTTTCCATCAAGCTATTCCACAAGGATCGGGGTGGTCTGGTTCGGGAGTTACAGCCGTTCAAATTCGGAGGTCTCGCGAATTCGACATTCGCGGGGGGCGTTCCTGAGCTCCGTGACAATATATTTCGATTAAGAGCCTGGAGAGGACCTTACCATCAAAATTTGAGCGCGCAACGACTTTCCGTTTTCGAGTTATGAGTGAATTTGTACTGCGGGGGGCGTGGCCTAAATGGCGGCCTCCGTTTCACTTTCACTTTTACAATTCCCATTTCTCAGTGTGATACAATTGTCAATAGTAATACTCCAATAGATGAATTTTGTCAAAATGTGATTGTAAATGTTAAAATAGTGATTTTATAAAGTCTAAATATGAATTATAGAACAATATTAGTGAGTAGTATGACCAAGTGACCAGAAGGGGGCAGTATTAAACCACTTATGTCAATATGACTAGTTTGCAAAAGTAGCTTTTTAACATAATAGCAAATATTTAATGAACAATTTTATTGACAGTAGTGGTTCTTGAGGCAAAGTTGTTCGGTATGAGGAGATCTATCAAAATATATGCATATTATGTGGATGTTTTTAACACCACGTGATTACAGAGATGGAAAATACCATTTACAGCCAATACAGGCAAGTCACCATAGGGAATACATGGTTTTCAAAGCTTTTTAACAGTTTTAGCGCCACATATGGTCCGATCTCCATGAAACTCGGCGTGCTTCTTCAGCATGTTATGACACATATGCCTACCAATTTCTGTGAAGTTTTGAGTTTTTGTTTAGGATTTATAGGCTTTTGAGTGTAATTTGCCATGCCCATTTTTTTAAATGACCCTGTTACAGCCACCCAAATGCAAAAGTTTAACTTTTTTTCGATAATTATTGATCTAGAGAGTCCAGAGAATTGTCTTAGACTTGTTTGGTTCTGATTGGGCGAAAAACCAGGGACTAGTTCGCAAAAGTAGGTTTTTAACATATTCGTGAATATTTAATAAACGGTTTGATTGACAGCAGTGGTTCTTGAGGCAAATATGTTCACCATGAGGAGATCTATCAAATGATATGCATATTGTGACGATATTTGTAACACCACGTGATTACAGAGCCTTAAAACTCGTTAGCGCCAACTAGTGTCCGATTTCTTTCAAAACTCTTACAGACCTCTGGGGCCATGAGTTGAACACGCCCACCGAGTTTCGTTCTGATTGGCCTCCGTTAACCTTGTCTAATAGGTGATTCAACTTAATTGGCCAATGGCGGCCATGTTTTTTGAGATACGCCAATATCCTTTTACACATACATGGGATGCCTTGGGCCAAGACACTGCATACCAAATTTAAGTCAATCGGACAAACGGTCAGGTGTTTATATGTTTTTTCTGTGTTTATAGCGCCACCATGTGGCCAATCGACGCGTTTTTTTTATCGTGACCTCAGATTGACCTCTTACACATGTGTACCAAGTTTGGTGAAGCTATCTCATTTACTTCTCGAGTTATAGGCATTTTAGTCAAATAGGCTCCTCCCACAACGTTAATTTTGCGCCCCCTAGCGAGCCCGATTTGAAAATTCTACTTTTTTTCGATCATCATTGATCTTCAGACTCCAGAGACATTTCTGCACTGGTTTGGTTCCGATCGGGCAAAAAAAAAGGGACTAGTTTGCAAAAGTAGATTTTTGACAAAATTCAAAATGGCGGAAAAATTTGCATACCGGAAATGAAATCGGAGATATACATTTTTTACGTCAGGTGGTCAGCTTTCCAATGATATAAGACACTTGAGTCTACGACATACGGTCTAGGAGTTATGAGCAGTTTCGCGCAATTGATTGCTATAGCGCCACCTATAGGCCAATCGGGCTCATAATTTGATAACCTCTCCTCGATTTTTGTACTACCTTGTGGCAAAGTTTCAAGTCTCTAGCACTTACGGTTTGGGCTGCACGATGCGTTTTACAGGAGAATAATAATAATAATAATAATAAAAATCGGTACAATTACAATAGGTTTTCAGCACTTCGTGCTTGAACACCTAAAAATCAGTACAATTACAATAGGTTTTCAGCACTTCGTGCTTGAACACCTAATAAAAATCAGTACAATTACAATAGGTTTTCAGCACTTCGTGCTTGAACACCTAATAATAATAATAAAAATCAGTACAATTACAATAGGTTTTCAGCACTTCGTGCTTGAACACCTAATTACAATAGGTTTTCAGCACTTCGTGCTTGAACACCTAATAAAGCCCCCCTTCTCTCTCACACACACAGACACTGAGAGAGACTGGCAAAATTCCCATCAAATCACATTCAAACCAAAATATCTGACTTCCTGTTGGTCGGAGCTAATGACTGTCAATTAGAAAGTTGTCCGGATCGGGGAGATAAATATAGATACCGATTTTTGTTACTGTAGGTAAAACTAATACCCCATTTTTGACTAAAGGTGGCGCTACTGAGCCCCTTACCACGCCCGTTCTGAAACTGTGCACAAGTGTACTAGGCAATAAATGTAAAGTGTCTGTCGAGTTTTCATGCAATTTGAAGTATGCTAAGAGTCTCAAAAACTTTAAAAAAGAATATTAAAGTTTGATGCGTTGCCATGGCGACAGTATTAAAGATATCAATAATCCTTTCACAGGTCTACATCTGCCGTGTGTTTACATTATACAGATGAAGTTTGAAGCAAATCGGGTAAAAATAAGAGGGTGATTTCAAAGCATTTTGAAAGTGACACACTTCCTGCTGCCAGTTGGTGGCGCTATAACTTTGACTCACAATAGTCACATCCATGTGATCGGCCTCTTACAGCGAACACACTGCTGAAGTTTCATCAAGATCAATTAATGTATGAGGATGTTATAACACACTTCCTGTTTCCAATATTCGCCATAAATTTGTTTCCTCGCCACGGCCAAACCGTTCGAGATATCAAAAATCCCCTCGCAATTTAGCATCCTCCATGTCTTGACTTCATGCACACCGAGTTTCGTGGTCATCGGATGAATTCTCTGGGAGAAGTGTTTCAAATGCCAGAACATGCGTTTCCATACAGCCCATAATAGCCGACTTCCTGTTGGACTTGCGTAAAACTTAGAGCACGAAAGTTGTTCGGCCCGATGAGATCTATATGTGTACCGAGTTTCATATTATTACATGCAAGCGTGTTTGATATATGGACATGTTTTTGAATCCCATTCCAGGGGGCGCTGTCGAGCCCCCCTGCCACGCCCGGGTACCAGCTTCAGTCCGGCTCTAATGGCCGCGGGTTCTGACATTTGTGCAAAGTTTCAAGAGTTTTTGAGCACGTTAAGGCCCCCAAAAGTGCCCAAAAGGTAGTAAAATAATAATAAATATATATATATATATATATATATATATATATATATATATATATATAAATAAATATAGCTGCAAGCAGCGATTACGGGCCCAAGCCGGTGGCACCGCCACCCTGGTGCCTTTAGTTACACTAAAGGCACCGGGCTGGCGCTGCCACCGGCTTGGGCCCTCCATCGCTGCTTGCAGCTATATTTATTTATATATATATATATATATATATATATATATATATATATATATAAAAAGCCGCCACCCCGTTGCCTTTCGGGTTCCTGTGCACGATAGGCAATAACGTAACCCCGCTTTGACTGTCGAGGAAGAAGTCTGCTTTAGAGCTTGTATCAGTGTGAGTCTTTCTGCTCCCCTCCAAACACACACAGAAAAGGGGGGGGGGGGGCCTGATGGCCGCGGGTTCTGGCCTGTGTGCAAAATTTCAAGAGTTTTCGAGCACGGTTAAGGGCCCCAAAAGTGCCCGAGATTTTGCACACAGCAGAGAAAGGGTTAAACTAAACTAGCCCCCCTCCTCACACACACACACACACACACATACACAGATCCCCCCCTCCCCTCCCCACCCCACACAGACAGACACACACACACAGAATTGCAGAGAGACAGAGAGAGACACAATTCACATTCAAACCACAATATCTGACTTTCTGTTGGTCGGAGCTAATGACTGTAAATTAGAAAGTTGTTCGGCTTGATAAGATCAATATACACGCTGAGTTTTGTAACTGTAGGTAAAACTATAACTAAGTTATAACACACTTTATGCATCCTTTTTTAATCATAAATTTGTTTCCTCGCCACGGCCAAACCGTTCGAGATATCAAAAATCCGTCCGCAATTTAGCATCCTCCATGTCTTGACTTCATGCACACCGAGTTTCGTGGTCATCGGATGAATTCTCTGGGAGAAGTGTTTCAAATGCCAGAACATGCGTTTCCATACAGCCCATAATAGCCGACTTCCTGTTGGACTGGCGTAAAACTTAGAGCACGAAAGTTGTTCGGCCCGATGAGATCTATATGTGTACCGAGTTTCATATTATTACATGCAAGCGTGTTTGATATATGGACATGTTTTTGAATTCCCATTCCAGGGGGCGCTGTCGAGCCCCCCTGCCACGCCCGGGGTACCAGCTTCAGTCCGGCTCTAATGGCCGCGGGTTCTGACATTTGTGCAAAGTTTCAAGAGTTTTTGAGCACGTTAAGGGCCCCAAAAGTGCCCGAGAAGTCCCACACAGCAGAGAAAGGGTTAAAATAAAGCCCCCCTCCTCTCTCACACACACAGACACTGAGAGAGACTGGCAAAATTCCCATCAAATCACATTCAAACCAAAATATCTGACTTCCTGTTGGTCGGAGCTAATGACTGTCAATTAGAAAGTTGTCCGGATCGGGGAGATAAATATAGATACCGATTTTTGTTCGCTACTGAGCCCCTTACCACGCCCGTTTCTGAAACTGTGCACAAGTGTACTAGGCAATAAATGTAAAGTGTCTGTCGAGTTTCATGCAATTTGAAGTATGCTAAGAGTCTCAAAAACTTTAAAAAAGAATATTAAAGTTTGATGCGTTGCCATGGCGACAGTATTAAAGATATCAATAATCCTTTCACAGGTCTACATCTGCCGTGTGTTTACATTATACAGATGAAGTTTGAAGCAAATCGGTAAAAATAAGAGGGTGATTTCAAAGCATTTTGAAAGTGTATATATATATATATATATGTATATATATATCCAGAAGCACAGTATTTATCTGGAGGTTTTTGTACAGGTTTATTAATCTAATTATATTTTATGCTTATGTGTTTCTATGATATGCAGTGGAAGTAAATTTTAATTTTAACATGGGTGTATTCACAACACATAGGATACAAAATAATATTTGTAGATTATTCATCATTATGTTAAGTACATCATTATTAAGAAAGTAAATGTATTTATATATATTTTTAGTAGCTAATATAACAAGCAAGTACACTGCAGGGAATCGAACCCCACCCAAGTGGTTAACCTGGAGTACCATTACCAGTGTATTTTTGCTTTTTGTAAGTATTTTGGCTATAAGGAAAAGCAAAAACTTGTATTAGCAACAGCATAATGTGACTATGTTGATTTGGGTACGTTAGCATGAGATTAAGGGAAACATTAAGTATAGTATGTATTTTATGTGATTTTTAGTTGGAATGTCTACATTTTTTAAGAGACTTTTTGAAATCACAATATTGCAATAACAGTTATGTACTGTATTGTTTGTAATAATTTTTGTATACAGTATAAGTTAATTTAAATGTAATATATTTTAAATGTGTATGTGAATGTATTTGTCTTGTAAAACGCTTTTAATATTTAATCAGTAAGCTATAACAAACTATGGGTATCGGCATGTTTATTTATGGTATAATATAGTTGTCTGAATTTGTCAGATTTACATATAAAGTAGAACTATAGATATTGTTGTGTTATTCATATGCTGTTGCAATGCAAGAAAAACAAAACCTTTTTTGTTAAATTATTTTAATAAAAAAAACTAATGTATTTGTTTAGAAATGGTTAATTTTACATACGTTTAGAAATGGAATAATTGTGTAGAATATTTTTTTGAAGGATTAATTCATGTGTACATGCTAAAGCTTTAAAGTTATACATAAATGTATATAAGTAAATTAAGAAGAGCATAATAATGGTTTAACATATGAGTGTAATTAGGTACGCTCTTTAACAGTACTTATTTGAACTGTGTGTTGTGTAAATCTAATAATGGATGGTTTGTACAGCACACTCACCCAGTGAAAGTAGCAGACTCATTATTGCACATAGGAATAAAATACCAAAACACTGCAATTAATTATGGACAATAATAAAACACAGATCAGAACTGTGCGTTTGTGTAAATCTAATAATGGATGGTTTGTACAGCACACTCACCCAGTGAAAGTAGCAGACTCATTATTGCACATAGGAATAAAATACCAAAACACTGCAATTAATTATGGACAATAATAAAACACAGATCAGAACTGTGCGTTTGTGTAAATCTAATAATGGATGGTTTGTTCAGCACACTCACCCAGTGAAAGTAGCAGACTCATTATTGCACATAGGAATAAAATACCAAAACACTGCAATTAATTATGGACAATAATAAAACACAGATCAGAACTGTGCGTTTGTGTAAATCTAATAATGGATGGTTTGTACAGCACACTCACCCAGTGAAAGTAGCAGACTCATTATTGCACATAGGAATAAAATACCAAAACACTGCAATTAATTATGGACAATAATAAAACACAGATCAGAACTTTGCGTTTGTGTAAATCTAATAATGGATGGTTTGTACAGCACACTCACCCAGTGAAAGTAGCAGACTCATTATTGCACATAGGAATAAAATACCAAAACACTGCAATTAATTATGGACAATAATAAAACACAGATCAGAACTGTGCGTTTGTGTAAATCTAATAATGGATGGTTTGTACAGCACACTCACCCAGTGAAAGTAGCAGACTCATTATTGCACATAGGAATAAAATACCAAAACACTGCAATTAATTATGGACAATAATAAAACACAGATCAGAACTGTGCGTTTGTGTAAATCTAATAATGGATGGTTTGTACAGCACACTCACCCAGTGAAAGTAGCAGACTCATTATTGCACATAGGAATAAAATACCAAAACACTGCAATTAATTATGGACAATAATAAAACACAGATCAGAACTGTGCGTTTGTGTAAATCTAATAATGGATGGTTTGTACAGCACACTCACCCAGTGAAAGTAGCAGACTCATTATTGCACATAGGAATAAAATACCAAAACACTGCAATTAATTATGGACAATAATAAAACACAGATCAGAACTGTGCGTTTGTGTAAATCTAATAATGGATGGTTTGTACAGCACACTCACCCAGTGAAAGTAGCAGACTCATTATTGCACATAGGAATAAAATACCAAAACACTGCAATTAATTATGGACAATAATAAAACAGATCAGAACTGTGCGTTTGTGTAAATCTAATAATGGATGGTTTGTACAGCACACTCACCCAGTGAAAGTAGCAGACTCATTATTGCACATAGGAATAAAATACCAAAACACTGCAATTAATTATGCACAGAATTGAACAGCTAAATCCTGTGGTTTAACAAGGATCCAAAAGATAGAGCTAAGCTCTGTTCACGGGGTCCCTGTCTCCTTTACCATGTAATCAGATCTGTACATAACCAAATCTACCAAATCAAGGCTTTACCACTTATGGATCTGTGTAAAAGTATTATATTATCTATAAGCTATAGCTGTGGAACAAGTTGTCCAACACATTTAAACATGTAACTGTTGAAATGAACACAAAACTCCCTCATGTGTGCTAAAGTAAACTGGTACAACATTTGTGTGCACAGAAAAGTCGTTAATGTTTCTTCACGTACACATGGTCAATTAAGGTTCCCTTTTCAGTTGTTGGCTTATTAACAAGTTGAACAAAACCATGATCCGACATGAAAGAGCACAGGGATTTTGATTTCAATGCATCATTATTAAAGTCTCCTATAAGCACAATTTTATTGCAAATTGAAGTCATTAAATTAATCAATTTACCTATATTTTCTTTGAAAATGGATAAAGGATATGTTTGTGGCCTATACACAACTCCAAGTAAAATGTCAATTTCAGTGAGGTGTGTGAGCATGCACTCCAAGTTAAGATTTGGGAATGTTATAGTAGTGTTTTCCACGCCACATGCTGTATATAACCCGACTCCACCATGTTGTTGAGCTTTCAAATCATTGAAAAGAGGACTATTGTTTGTGTATGCGGCTGATCGAGAAAGATTAACAAAGTTATAATTGTCTAAGTGCACATTGTCTGATTGATAGAAATCAGGCAACCATGTTTCAGTTAAACCAACACACATGGGTTGCAACTGTTGAAGACAAACCATCAAATCTTGTTTATGGCATTGCAAACTCTGCACATTTAACAAAAATATAGAAAAAGAGGTATTTGGCATAGTACAATCTAAATCGTAATGTGTCATAAAAGAAGACATTTCGTTAATTGCCTCGAACACTTTGTCATTGCAATAAATACTTTTTTCTTTGAAGTCTTTTATTGTCAAACCAGACAAAGTTCTTACGCGACTTAATGCTACATAAGCCTGTCCTGCAGTAAAAACTCTTTTTAAACTAACAACAGCACTATCGACAGTTAAACCCTGAACTTTATGAACTGTGCACGCCCAAGCTAATTTTAAAGGAAACTGTCGACGAAGTCCACCTTTCGTACATACGGTTTCTTCTTCTACATATATTGGTGTAGATTGAACCATTCTTGCTGTCTCAGACAAATGCTGCGTACGTCTTTTCATCCCCACATTACTATCATCAAAACAAACGTGAATAGTTTCAGGTAATTTATTTTTATCTGAACGTGCAATGTGTGTAACTGTACCACAAACACCATTAACTAATCCATCATTGATATCAAGATTTTTAATTAACATGACACGCGCATTTATTCCTAAAAGCAACTTTGCTGCCAAGCTTGTATTATAAACTTTTACATGATGTCTAACAAGTAATTCTAATTTACCTGTTTGCTTGCTACGTGCAAAATCTTCAGCCTCTATAGTTTCAACATCATCGCAAATTTTAATTAATTGCTCTAGGTTGTGCTCATGAACTTCATCATTAGTAGAAAATATATGTAAAGAGTCGTTATTTTCATCATTCTCACAAGTTGATAATATTTCCAAATCTTCTTTTTTTAGTGGACATTTCCTGTTTCGCTGCCTTAGTCGATTTAATAATTCAGCAAACGTGCTGTCCTGTTGTCTAACAACCTGTGTCAACTCTACAACACCAAAATAATTCATCCATAAATCGATTCCTGGTACATCCACAAAGAGCGGTTTACCCTTCACAGGAGCTAATTGGAAGAAATCGCCAACAGCTATGACAGCAATATTACCAAAAATAGAAAAATCTCCGGTTTGCTTAATTTGTCTCAATCGTCCATGAATATATGTTAGCAGTTTATGGTCTACCATTGATATTTCATCTATAATTAATATTTGAAGGCTGTGGAATTTTGTGCGTAAAGAATTAAGCTTGTCTTCACTCAAAGGGGTGTATGGCAACTTCACATTTGTGGCAATACAAAAGGTTGTATGAATTGTTGAAGCTTTTAGTTGGTAGGCTGCAATGCCGGTAGGAGCGGTTAAAAGAACAGTAATGTCATCTGGATGCAGAGCAGTTTGAGACAATAATCTTGTTGCTTCATATTGTATGGCTTTAATTAAATGACTTTTTCCAGTGCCTGCTCCACCAGTAATAAAAGCATGAAATGGTTTTGGGCTTTCTCCTCTGATTTTATTCAAACACCACTGTCTAATTTTATAGAAAACGGCCATCTGAGTTTTGTTTAAAGAGCGAATTAAGCTCAAGCCATCTACACGATTCAGACAATTATCTTTTTTTTCTATCTGAGCAATTTGCTGATTGTTGCATGCTAAATCTGGAATGCTGTCATGTCCCTCTACTTCTTGATCTGTCTCTTGTCTAACCTGTTTACACTCAAAACGTTGTAATTGCTGTTCAGGACAAAGTGCACACCATGCATTTTCTAACATGTCTTCATTATTAACAGTATTTTGTGCAGTGTCCATCGCATCTGTATCCTTTTCAAAAAATGCTCTGTTTGTAGTTACGACATGTTGTACTAATTGTGCTGATCCAACGGTAAAAGAAACCTCACCTTCCCTATAAAAATGTTCATAATTCGTATACCCTTCTGGTTTTAGTTCAGTATCAGCACGGTATGGAAGAAAGAGTTGTAATAAACTTTGATAGAATTGTTCTGGACTTTTTGTTACTGAGAATCGGGCAAAACGCACAATAGCTGGTTGAGTGCGTGTTCTTTTCACAATAAAACCCAAGTTGTTTTGTAACATTATTTTATTGGTACAAGTCTGACTTTTGTATGCAATTCGGTACTCTGACGCAAATGTGGCTAAGCACATATTATTAAAAACATGCTGATTTGGTCTATTCTTGTAGCGATCAACAAAACTTGTCATCCACATTTCTTCACTTTTCAGATTCTGAGAGTTCAACTTGTTTTGTATAACGCTAAGTGGTAAACTCATACGAACAGTATTGTCACCTGTAGGAATAAACTGAACATACCTTGAACACTCTTTTAAGTGCATGTTGGTTAATCTATAAACTGCTTCCTGTGCACTAACCTCTCGATTGTGTAAATACACTGTCCCTAATTTTCTCAAAGCTTGTTTTGCATCAACATTACCTTGAGTTGTTGATTCCCGTTGGGCATTAGCTAACAACAAACCCATTTCCCTTTCAGATTTTGAAATGTAGGAAATAATATAAACAATGCAGGCATAAGCATCGGTTACATATTGAATGTCCATGTTAGCATTCCAGCACCGAAGGCCAAACTTATTATACTGATTAACCCACACTTCATTTAATTGTCGTTTCAAGACAATGTGTGTAGTATTATTTATACACTTATATGCCATCTCAAACAAATCCTGATTTATTCCAACACTATCAAACAAACTTTGTATAGAATCTATGTTCTCTTCTAAAACAGCCGTCTTAATTGCTGTCATTATGCCACGAGCATATTCTATATTGACGTTATCATTTATATTTCCACTTTTACTTGTATCTTGACAACTATTTACACCTTTATCAGGTACATCTTCCTCAGACACATCTACTTTTCTACGACATATGAACGTTTGCATTGATGGTGGCTTAGGAAAGTTAAAACGACAGACTGTGTTTTTCTTTTTGCATGTTTTAGAGTGACGTTTACTGTGACATTGTACTGATGTGACAATACTGTGTAAGTTCTCATCTTCTATGGGCACTTCGCAAGTAACATATCTATCTATAAAGGCAACAACGTCTTCGTCAGAATTTTTATCTATTTGTGGTGCATTTTTGATCCAAAACAAACAATGAACATGGGGAGAACCACGTTGTTGAAATTCAACCCTATAAAAATAATCGACAATTTCTCCAATGGGGTGAACTGGTGACATGAGCACCTCTTTCAAAAAACAATGCCACCTAAAATCAAATATGCGAGCTGCAGTAACAGGATTACGACGCAAAAGCTCACATTTGTCAGCCCATTCTAGCTGATCTAAAGTTTCCTGTCTTCCTTCATGTTTTAAAATACTTGACATCAAATTTGTCCATCTCATGTCAGCAGATGAAAACGAGCAAAACCAAGTGGGAATGCCCAACTGTCTTACCATAGCAAACAAATCTTTTTGCACACCTTGCCAGAATGATGGTGTGCCGCGGATGGGCTTCAAAAACCTGTACCCTTCATCAAAATTAAGAACTTGCCTCAAGGACTCAGTGTCTTTGAACATGTCACTTGGTATGGATTTACTACAGCCATGCCCTTTCCTTAGAGCAATAGATACACTAGAGACTACTTTTTCAACTTCCGACAAATACTGTGCATAAAAAATGTATTCTACATTTTGCGCAAATCTTCCATCTGCATGTAAAATTCTATTGTTAAAATAACGTGACAGTGTTAATCTTTGAGGCCTTTTGTCACGATAAATTGAACAACCATGTGGAAATAAAACTGGAAAACATTTTGCCTCGTTTGTTTCATCTGCAAGCATTTTCACTGGATTATTCCCTTCAGCGGGTGCAATACTCAAGATCCCGTCATAGTACTGATCAAGAACTTCTTGCCCAATATCTACAGGCTGTAAACACGTGTCCATAAACACACAGTGCTGTTGCCTATCATGCAACTCATCATCAACATGTTCATTTTCTACTTCATGTTCTTCAACTATATCATCTTCATTTTCTTGCCTAGTAAACTCATTTAACCAATCATCATTAAAAACTACATCTGAATATAACTTGTTGTATTGTTTTAAGTAATATAATGCCTGTTTAATTTTATTTGTATCAACATACTGATACTTATAATGACCTTTATAAGTTAATTTGCGCTTTAATTTCACACATACAAAAGACCCTTCAGCTTCTGTTCTAGGCAAGACATTTGTTGTGTTTTTAACATTAGCTGGTACACAAGTCACAGGACCATGAACTCCATTTTGACCACCTTTTGGCAAAGCCAACATTTTCATAAATGGAATATGCAATGAAATCAAATGTTGCTCTAAATTATTAAGGCAACTAAGCTCTTCTGGTATTGGTTGCAATTCCAGATTGTTAACGGCACTTTCTGCTGGCTTTTCACCTTTTTTCAACTTAGAATGACAAGTATAGCAAATCCAAAGCTGACTTTTACATGAATTTGCCAAATTACAGGGAATATCACATTGTTCATCACACTTATGCAAAAAAGTCTCTGTAATACATGAGTTGGCTACTAACAAAGTTGCAGAATTGTTATTGTAACATTCTTTGCTACAACATAATACTTGCGGTCTAAACAACAATCTATGGCAAACACAACAAACAAACTCTAATCCAGAACTAACTTTATCGCCAAACTGTTTTCTGACAAAATCAGAAAGCTGAAGATTTTGTTTTAATTGTTCTCTTTTCATCTTGTTAATTCTTTTCATATTTGCTTTGTGTAATGCATTGTTTTGATACTTTAATTTACTTGCTTCTTTTACTGTATTTCTGTGCTTTTTATTATTATGGTATTTCACTCTGCTGTATTTCTTCTTTTTATTCTTATGTTCCTCATTGACACTGTATTTCACCCTACTGTACTCTTTAAGATGGTTCCTGTGTTCCTCGTTGACACTGTATTTCACCCTACTGTACTCTTTAAGATTCTTCCTGTGTTCCTCGTTGACACTGTATTTCACCCTACTGTACTCTTTAAGATTGTTCCTGCGTTCCTCGTTGACACTGTATTTCACCCTACTGTACTCTTTAAGATTGTTCTTATGATCCTCATTGACACTGTATTTTACTCTATTGTACTCTTTAAGATTTTTCCTGTGTTCCTCGTTGACACTGTATTTCACCCTACTGTACTCTTTAAGATTTTTCCTGTGTTCCTCGTTGACACTGTATTTCACCCTACTGTACTCTTTAAGATTATTCCTGTGTTCCTCGTTGACACTGTATTTCACCCTACTGTACTCTTTAAGATTATTCCTGTGTTCCTCGTTGACACTGTATTTCACCCTACTGTACTCTTTAAGATTTTTCCTGTGTTCCTCGTTGACACTGTATTTCACCCTACTGTACTCTTTAAGATTTTTCTTGTGTTCCTCGTTGACACTGTATTTCACCCTACTGTAATTTTTAACTTTTTCTTTATGTTGCCTATTTTCAAAATATTTAATTTTACTTGCTTGCTTTAATGACTCATTATATAAAACATTTGAATGATATCTTGTTCTAGTAACATTTTTCACATGTTGTTGAAACTCTGTATTGCTATGATACAACTGTTTGATATGGTCTTTGTTCAAATTATTTTTACTTTTAACTCTTTTTAATGTAAAATAATTCTTTAGATATCTGGTCTTATTAACAGATACATTCGTATTTCTATCTTGATCAACAGAAACTGTCTCCATGTGATTTATATTAACTTCATTCTGTGGCTTTACACTCTGTCTTGTGCATATTTTCCTTTCATCTTCTTTTTCATTCTGACACAACTTATAGCAAATCTGTTTATCAGGTTGTGTCACACAAATAACAACTTCATAGTGATTTTCATTGCAGTGTTTTAAATATATCCCTTGGTTACACATCCTTCTATGCACACAACTGTACTTTAACCATCTCTCATTATGGTATGTATAAATATCAAGTCCTAAATAATTAGCTGTCGATTGAATTTCCACTTCTGTGGCCCATGATCCAACAAACTTCATTTTTGAATTTGACAAATAATCTTTCATAGATGTATACTGACATCTTAAGAGATTACTGTATTCCACACTATGCAATTCCATGTGCTTTACAATTGCAAGTCTAACTGCTCTATGAGCTTTTTGTGTGCCACACACTGCTTGTGCCACTGATCTGAAGAAACAATTCCCATCACCTACAATACTAACTGTTTTACAAGGACAGCCCATAGGTCCAATTTCTGTTGGTAAAGAAACATTTTGACCATGGCATTCTATATGAAGTTTCTCACTTAATTTTTGCTTAATTTCATGACATAGTGGACTGAAATCAAACATTCTGTTAATTCCATTTCCTAAACAAACTACATCTGAATTGTCAAAAATGTCAACATTTGATTTGCTAACCTCAGTGCTGTCCTTGAAACATGGTTTCTGTTTTTTAGCAACCACACATTCTTTATTTTCTTCCAAACTCAGTTTTGAAGCGTGCAATTTCCTTTTCTTATCAACACAATGCTGTTTTTGTGATTCACGGACAGTTGCTTTACTGCTTTTAACTTGATGTACACAAATGCCACTTAATTCAAAAATCTTTCGGTTTCCTCCAATAGAAGCAGACAAATTTTCAATGTGCCTTAAAACACAGCTCAGTGTATTGTAATATACAACCACACTAAACCCATCACCATCGACCATCCCAGTACTACTACGGGCATGAGAATCTACTATAGCAAACTGCCCGTTTTGCTTTATAATACCACAGGTATTACCACTTAAAGTTAAAAAGCATGTATCATATTTTTCAAACATTGACTGTAAACCATCCTGCAATGTTACACATGCACCAGACAAAATAAATTCTTCGTCAACCACATCTACAAATCCAGAAACAAAGTCGCCATATTCAAATTTAAATGTATTTGAATTAAAAGAGTATTGTTGAGGAAGATCTTGAATGCACAACAACTTGTCCTTTGTTGGATCAGTGATTGAACCACTTTGACGCAAACTGGTATACAAGCTGTCACCATCAGTCACAACATTATCTAAATCTTTTTTTCCCCATGAGAACACACTACGTACACTGTGCTTTGCCATTGCAGCCAAACTAATTGCAACACACTGTTTTCCTGCCCACTTGAACTGTTCATCACCCTGATGAAATGATCCACGAATGCTATGAACACTTTCTCTTTTATTCGATGTAGATGGCAGGCTTTGTTCAGTATCTTTGACTGTACATGCACTTATTTCTCCAACAACATCACTAATGTCAAAGCATTGTATGTCTGATGAGATGATGTCTACATTAATACCACAAATACTAAACTTATCTGCAGACACGCTCGTCATTAAATTATCCATGTGAAAAACTAGGTCTTGCCAGTTTGTGTTAAAAACAACAACTGATGTACCAATGTCAGATCCCAAACCACATGCGTTACGGACATTACAGTCTACAACGACATAGAAATCGTTATGTCTCACGATAGTGCACATGTCTCCATTTATGGTCATGACACAATATTCATGACTGAACAGCATCTCTTGTACTTTCTCATACAACTCGTTCTTTGATCCATCCAATGCCTTTCCTACTTTTACTTTGCATGTTTTATTGAAAACATTATATTGCCCAGCAAAATTATGAGGAAACTGACGGTCTCTATTAGACTCAGCTTTCATGTCCTTAACTAATTTTCTTCCCTTATTATGAATGTCTTGAAGATCTGATTTCTTCCATGTACACACATTATGTATCTTGTGCTTGACTATTGAAACTACACTGCAGGCTACACCTGTAAGCTCTTCATTCACCTCTGCAGACTGCAATCTTACCTCATTGCCTGCTACGATGCCAGACACATCTGGACACACGCAAACAGGGGAATTAGAGATATCAGTCTTACTATTGTTGATCAACGGCTTGCGTCGCATACGGGATCTCTTTAGCGGAGGCATCTAAGGAAAAACATAAGATCACATTAAAATAAAAAAATATATATAATTATGTACTTTAACACATACATCAACATTCAAAATAAGACATCATATATTTATAATCTTTATAGATTTCAATTATAAACCAGGGTTGCTTGCTTCACACTTTTTTAAGTCAAATGTAAGGCTTTTTAAGACCTGAAGGAATAAAAAAATAATACTGTACATTAGGGGTGTGTAATATTGACTGAAAAATTAAATCAAGATATTTGGAAAGTTTTGATGATAATAATTTGTTTTTGTGCTGGTACCATGGTTTGTTTAGGTCTGTTGTTGATAGCTGACTTATGAAGACATTAATATTATTCATATTCTATGCAGTGGTTAGTTCACAGCAGTGACAGAAATAATAATTTTTATTGAAGGGCAATATTTGTAACCTTAAAGGTATTCCTAGGGGCATTTTTACGACAAGCTTGTTGTTGACTGTCGATTTACTCTAATTTTATTGGTTCACTCCAGTCACCAGAACACATCTTTATCTTCATTTTGCTCAGAAACGTTCTTGTTGCCGAAATGGTAGCCTACTTTTAATGCACACATACATGTAAAAAATAAATAAATTAATGAATAAATAAATAAATCATGATTGTTTAATAAGCTGTGCACTATTAGGCTGAGTATATGAGCCAATACTGAATTTCGAGCTGGTGTGTTAAGAAAGATAATGTCTGTGTTTTCAGTTCATGTATACTGCTCATCAGGACATATCAGTTTGTAATATTGATGCTGCTGAATTTAGGCCTAGTATCTGCAGTTCTAATAATTTAACCTGTTTACTGATCAGGGGGATTCCAGAATTATGATTGTAGTTACAATAATATTTTCTCCCTTTATCGTGTATGTTAAGAGCATCTCTAAATTATGCACCATTTATCACCTGCAATGCCATCGTGTAACCACTAGATGGATGTATAGCCCTATATATAAACATATCCATGCTGTGTATTCCCTGGTTGCTGGGTTTTTATTCAAACATAATTACTTTTTGTCAAAGTTGAGTTCATGTTGATTTAGTATCAGTTTTTCATTACAGTAAAATCTGGACACAGATAAAGCATTTTGTTATTCATACTAGGCCTATATATAATAGCTTGACCAGTCGCATGAAAGTAATCAGAATCAATATTGACAGTGTGACCAAGAAAATATTTCAGAATATATAATTGAGTGTCAAATACCATAAACAGAGACATGACGTGAAAAACACTGCATTATAATGATTTTATTACATAAATAATGGGTATTAAATGCTTTGATTGTAAAGTTTAACATGAGCTAAGTGGTGTAGCCTAACAGATTATATAATATATAAAATTCCAATCCAATAACGTTAACGTTAGCTTGAAATTCAGTATGAATGCCAGTCAGCCTTAAGTAGCCTAATGGTGCACAGCTTATTAAGCACTCATGATTTATGTATTTATTCACTTATTTGTTCATTTATTTATTTATTATTTAACATGTATGTGTGTATTAAAAGTGCAATTTCGGCAACGAGAACGTTTCTGAGTCAAATGAAGATAAAGATGTGTTCTGGTGACTGGCGTGTTTTTTTTAACCAATCAGATAAGAGTAACTCGAGAGTCAGCGAGTAGCTCATCTGATTGGCTACATGAAGAAGGTGGAACCGCCCTCCGCTCCCGTTGGAACCATGGTTGGAACAACGTCGCGCAAACCCATAATTTCACCAACAAAAGGAAGTTTTATCAGAAAATCAATCGCAAAACAATAATTATAAAAGCGGCTGCTTGCTGCCATTTTTGTTGTTTTCTTAAAAATGTAAAACACAAGCATCGATGTTTTATCACAGGTTTACAATAAAAAGTGATAGCCTACATTGATCAAAATGAATTAATTTGTGTCAAGATTCCACATTAGTCACACAGAAATAAAGTGGTTTAATTGTAGGCCTATTTTACAAAAGAAAGAGGACATAGGCCTACTTTTTTCGTCAGGTTTGTTTCTGTTTATTTGTAGTTAGGCCTACGGCAAACACAACAAACTCTAACCCAGAATTCTCTATCTTGACGTTGTTGAAAATAACTGTGAAAATGGATTTTTGATTTGAGTCATTTTGTTTTATATTGGCAAGGTTACACTGAATTATTTTGTTAATTGTAACTTTTTGCTTTTCTTTTTTGTAGTCTCAATTTGGTAAATGTACATTTCAAAAAGAAATTACATGAATGCATTTAAATGTTTAAAATTACCTGTTAAGACTTTTATATTATTACAAAAATTTGCATTTTCTGTTTACCAAACATCAAGAAGAAAAAGTAGTGCAGCCTTTTTCAACATGCAAATTAGCATATGAATTTTTTTTTTTTTAAATGTTCATGTGACAGTGAAGCCTGGAGTAACAATGTTGAAAATTGAGGTTTGGCATTACAGGGATACATTTTAAAATATAGAAATGTAGAGGAGAATGTAGGCTACTTCTAATAATATTTCAGAATATTATTTCTGTACTGAGTTTTGGGATAAAATTAAAAACTTGGCAAGAGTTGTTAATTTCAGTTGTTAATATTGTTTGTAATTTTACAGAGTTTTGGGTACAATTGAAAATAAAATATTAATTTGAAATAAACATTTATTTTCTGAAAATTGGGATTTTCTAAAGAGTAGAAATTATAAAGAAAGTAGCCTAACATTTGAAAGAGAAATGACACTCGAAAACTGGGATGTTTTTGTGCTTTTTTACCTGAGAATGATGCTTCTTAACTGTTGACCAACACATTTCTTAGGCTGATAGAGACCTATCAGAAAACGTTTTGAGTTTCAATGTTTAGAAATAATTTTATAGGCTACTATCATTGTTGTACATTTTAAAGTTCTACAATATGTAACCATAATAATACAACTTTATAATATCATCTATGTGCTTAAGAGCCGGCATTAAGCGTGCAATAGGCCTATTGGACACAAATAACCTAGCCAGAACATTCTAATTAATTTTAGTATATATCTAATTAACTTTATATATAGCCTATTATAAACAGATGAACGAATAAATATAGAGATACCAGGAAAAAGTTGCTTAATGTAGGTCTAGAGATAAGAAATAAATAGATAGATAAGAAATAAACGAAAATAAATAGTCTATAAATTCTCAAAACCAAAACTGGAAAAATACTTAATAAGATATAAAATTAAATGATGAACAAACGAGTAAATAAAATATTTGAAATATAAATTGTCTATCACATGATGTTATTAATGTTGTTTTTTTCCTGATCGACAATGTCTCTTGTTAAACGATTAGGCAAGATAGTTAAATGAATACGGAATAGGTGTGGCCCATTGAAAATGGCAAAATAAATCAAAACGTTTAGATTTACATGCAAATATCAAAAGATAAACAACATAATATTAGGATCCACGGAACAATTACGCATCAACGGAGCACAAGAGAATAAAACAAGACAAACGTGTTAAAGAAACAAACTGGCAGTGACGCGAAATGAGCAGATCAACAAAAATAATGAAGAAAACTGGCTATTTGCTGAGTTTATGTTAATTTTTGCACGCACTGCTTCACAGAAAGTTAATGAGACACCAGAACGCGGTATGGTGTTGTTTTATTTATTTAAAGGGATAGCTAGTTCACTTTAAAATGAAATTTCTGTCATCATATTCACCGTAAAGTTGTTTCAAACCTGTATAAATTTCTTCAAAGGAAGATATTTTGAAGAATGTCGGTAACAAAACAGTTAACTGGTTTCATTGCCTTTCCTAGTAGGAAAAAAAAATACGATGGAAGTCAATGGGACCAGTTAACTGTTTTGTTACCGACATTCTTCAAAATATCTTCCTTTGTGTTCAGCAGAAGAAATACATACAGGTTTGAAACAACTTGAGGGTGAGTAGGCCTACATGATGACAGAATTTGCATTTTAAAGTGAACTATTCCTTTAAGAAAAGTACAATATATTTTGTTTATATTGTGAGAGTAAAAACTATACAAACAAATATTTTATTGTTTGGAATAATTTCTTAATCTGTAGGCCTATGGTCAGTATTTTAGGTTTTTTCCTGCTGTTAAAAGGGAAAACATGTTTATGATCTAACATGAAAAGTTAACTTTAAATGATTGTAAAAAAAAAACATAATACCACATACCGTGATAAAAAAAACTCTTAGTAATTGTAGAAGTCGTAGAGATGTCTCTGAAGAATCCAGTAACCGGAACAATAGTTTAATCCCGCGTGTCTCAGGTAGTCCTTGCTGTTTTACGCCAATACGTAGAATTGTGCAGCAAAAGTCCCGGGGCCTGGGAGGTGGGTTTCGAAAATGAGGAGATCGTGATGTGTGCGGTCCTTTCAGCTTGATGCATGTGATTCAACAAGGTCCTGTACCCAACCTGGGTGAGGCGGAGCTTGGCTCGACTGAAGGCGCCGGTGCCGGCGTAGTTTTGTCACAAAGTGATTTAACCAGGTCCAAGGAGCAACTGAATATTTTTCTTGCCTCGTAGACTCCAAGGTAAGCTTTAATTTGATTATAGTCTGCATAAAATCCAAATGGCTTGTAACCAAACTGTAACCTATGTTTTAGTTAAGTTTGCAATTGCAAAGTAAGCAATTCGATTAAAAGTTAACTTTGGTCAAATAAACGTTTGACGTAAAAACTAGGCTGTATAATTTATTTATACAGGTATCAGTGATGCGCGGGTCAATGTATAAACAACCCGCACCCGACCGACGTTTTCAATAACCCGCCCGCAACTCGGACCGCAAAAAAAAAGAAAGAAAATATTGTACCCGACCCGCTTCCTGACCCGCGTTTTTTAAAGTAGCTATAGTAAATGCTCATCGTAGTCATTGGGCCATAGACGGAGGAACTAGGGGTGCGCATTTTTCTGAATGCTGTACGATATCGCCTAGTGTTTTGTAATAAAGGCTTGATTTATTCATTTAATTCGTTTCATTTTCTTAACAATTAAGATGCTGCATGTGTTTATCCAGTCTAAGTGTGCGTCTCTCCCCCGACTTTCCCAACAAAAACCCCGCCCCCTCTCAGCAAATACATAAAACTGACATTACTGAGCTATATGCGTTTAAAAGTAGCCAATTAAAATGGCACAATGGCATTGCTCAGTTCAACGTGTTGGGAAATCGGGCATTTTGTCCCGCGTCAGCTTTTAGTCAAAAGTTAATAACGCGCTCAACATTCAGGATTTCCCACTGTCATCTCTGATGAGCTCGTGCGTCATCCTCGCGCAGTTATTCAGCCAATAAAGTGTACACCTATGTATTTCATAGAACATTGTGTCTAGTAGCCTACTAGCCTATATAAATTACAAAGGTTTAATTGGCATCTTTATTTCAAACTAACCGACCGACCGCGACCCGAATATCATTAAAAATATTTTTGGATGACTCGTAACCGCGGGTGACCGCAGGCACCCGCTCATTTTGGATCAACCCGCGCATCACTGACAGGTATATAATTTGTTTTTCAATAGAATGCACGCGGTTACCAGCCACCTATTCGGCTCGCGACTAGCCTATATTTTCTTTTTTTTCACGCTCATCATCTCATTCGACATATCTGATCCAATGGATTCTTTAACGTGGTTTATTCAACTGTGTCTTACCTTATCCTGTTACATCTAGCCTATAATAGATTAATTCTTCAACATTGCACAGTTTGTGTTTAAAAATGGTTGTGTCTGAGCGCTTTATTTCTTTATAGAAGCTTTTAAATCTGTATATTTTTCTTCTAAGCGCATTTACGTTTTCAAAAAGGCCTATTACACGATTTACTTTTTTTGTCTCTGTGTCTTCCTTAGAATTTTCAAAACTACCGCTACACATTAAATTCGCTGTGACTTAATATATGTGTGTGTGTGTGTGTGTGTGTCATTAAAATATATATATATATATATATATATATATATATATATACATAATTGTGAAAAAATTGCTGAAACAGTCTCAAAATATCTTTATTTGCATATTATACTGCTACACACATTTCCACTATTACATGCGTGTAGCCTATTGTTTGCTTATTTATTGTATTTATTTTTAAATACATACATATATTTACCATTTCAGATTATGGCAGACTACAGTTCACCCTCCAAAATTCCGAAAATCCACCACCCTGAGGCTGATGTCATCCATGACCGCCTTCAACTGCTTGCTGTAAGACATATTTTTTTGCCTTTATTATTTTGCTTTGACTTCTACTACATCATATTTTCAATTACACAAACCATACTGATTTTAACTTTAATTCTTTGCTCTTTCAATAGTACAAGTGCCATGACCCCGCAGTCAACCCCAGAGAAACGGGCCAGCAACTTTGCACCCTTGCAAGTGATGTAATGGCCATCATGTCACAGTGGCAAAAACAAAAACAAGCACTTCAACAGACTGTACAAAGTCTAAGAACAGAACTGAACAAAACAAAGACACAACTAGCAGAAGCTCAAGGATCAGCTGAGCTTTTAGCTGCAACTAAAGACTTTTGCAAAGATGGTAATGCATTCTGTGTTCTGGTTAATTTTGTTACTACTCTAGTCTAGTCAAAACAATGCTAACGTCCTCTTTTTTCACAGACCTAAATCACGTTGCCACACAAACTGATGCACCTTCAGCAGAAAATGCAGACACGTTGAATTCATCAAAAGAGTTTTGCAAAGATGGTAAAAGATTCTAATTTCTGTTGCTCATATCATTACAGTTTTTGTTTATTGGCCTACGCTATGCGTCTCCAAAGAATCTATTATAATTTCTTCTTTTCTTTTACAGACCTACATGACACCACACAAGCTCTTCCAGTGGAGGATGGGGATGCGTGACCCCTTTCACACTTTACTTTTAATGTGCACTGTTTGTAAACACTTACATATTTAACTTTTAACGTTTTGTTTGCTTTTTTTTTGGACCAAAACATTTTGTTTTTCTTTACAGTTTTGCTATATATTTAATTTATTTTCCTTATCTAATTGTTTTGTTTGTAATTTTAACTTTCTAAATATTTTAAAAATAAAAATATCTTTACATCACACTGTCTCCCTAACTTCTGTACAATAGCAAACAATAATTGAATCTGGGGTTTTCATAAGCTGTAAGCCATAATCATCAAAATTATAACAAATAAAGGGTTGAAATATTTCTTTGCATGTAATGAGTCTATATAATATAGTAAATATATTAGTAATATATTTCACCTGTATTTCCCTGTCAGTTTGCCTCATTTTAAAAAAAAAATGCTTAAATTCAGTTGATACTATTCTGTCAATGTAGTTGTATTTTTACCTCATCAAATTCATACATATTTCTTTCAAATAATTTTTTTTAATCCTTACTTTTATTGTTAGGCTACTCAAATCTAATTATGTGTCACTTTTTAATTAAAAAAGATATGTAATTTGTGTTCATTTACAATATCTCAATGTTTTGTAGAATATTGTTAACAGTTATTTGGCTGTTTTGACACCTGATTTAAATACATTTTATTGAATTTAGTATAACTGGTTACTTGAGACAGTGTAGAAAATAAATAATTAAAGATGTAAAAAGAGAACAGTATAAGTCACAAACACATTATTTTGTATTTTCTCAATGGTTGTAAACAAACTATTATATTAGTTGATTTATTTTTAAAAAATTGTCATAAACTATAATATTAGACTGTATTTTTGAAAAGCAAAGATTGATTGAAAAAACTCAAAGTAAATAATAATAATTGAATAATTAAGTATTTATTATCATTTAGATGTATCTTTTTTTACACAGAACGTTTTAATATAATATGAGTTGTTTGTGTATTGTGTAATTTACTTTTTTTTCTTTGATTAGTCTGCAAGATAAAAACAAGCTGTCATATTTGAATGTGTTATGTAAAGTGCAATGTAACTAATGTGACTAGTTACATAGAATATTGTAGACAACGGATGAGGAGCTTTTAATGAGAATAAAAAGTCAAACTTAGACAACATTTCATGCATGTTTACGTTTATTCTTTTTAATGTATTATTTGTGTATTTAAAAATAGTTTAGGCTACATACTATTTAAAACTAATTGTTTACATTTATTATTACATGGAGAAGAAATGCATTTTGTAGGATTTTGTGTGTGTGTGTGTGTGTGTGTGTGTGTGTGTGTGTGTGTGTGTCCACAAATACACAGCTACTACAGTCAACTGCCGGTGCCAGACGTGTTAAACCTCATTCTTTTGTCTCTATACAAAAAGAGACATTTGCATTAGCTATGCGAACATTATCGCCTCACTTGGTGAATGCCGCAGTTACGTGACCTTTAAGCATTAAGCTTTCAATTACCGTGTATGTATACTATAGTCTTTTGTCAGAATAATTTTCTATTCAAAAAAAGAAAATGCATTTAAAAGAATCGTTGCACGCTTTCGAGAATTACGTCATCATATGATCCATCCACACGGAACCATATGACTGCTGATTGGTTCACAATTCCTTGATGATTCCTTTTTTTCTAACTGCATGCTTTGGATTCAGTGTTCTCCAATTTTTTATGTAGTGTCTAACGAATGATCTGTAGTGTTTATAATATTGACTCGCTGTGTGTATGATCTGAAAGCATTGTTTGATTTTGAGCACAGATAAAATGGTTTTGAGGCAATTGCTTGATTTTGTCAGAAGAGTCAGAGGTTCTGTAAATGTGGTTTGAAAAATTGGTTTTGTGTTTAAGGTTTTGAGAAAGTGAGTGATGGTTTCAAGAAATGTGTTTTAAAAAAGTAAAATGGTTTGCAACAAAGAAAATATTTAGTGCTATACATCTAGAAGTAAATCTATAATACTATTTTTACTAAATTATAGTAAATAAAATTGAAATACAATTTAATACAATTTTACTAAATTATAGTAAATCAATAAGAATATTTTCTTGAGTTCAGTTAATTTTCAAGTTTATAACTTCAGATCTTGTGAACTTCAGAGAAGATCCACATTCACAGATTCAGATATGTGTTTAGTAATTTGCTTCTAATGTGTGGCAATACAAAATATTTATATATATTTAATTCTTGTATTTATTATATGCATTTATGAGTTTATTTGTTATTCCGAATATTTTATGTATTATAGTCAAAATGCATGTATTGAATGAAAGAGTTAAATGTTTGCATCAAAAGAAATGTGATGAAATAGCGGGACAAAATTTAGTTTATGAAAGAAGTCACTGGAAAGTACAGGGAGCGTCTGCAAAAGCATCAGATGTATTTAAACAATAGTCAAAGTGTTAAAATAAATTGTCATTGATGTTTACTTCTTTCATTGTTGCTTTTGAAGTAGCTACATCACAACAGAGCATGTTTATTTCACACGTCTGCAGGTTGGAGACAGAATCTTGATCCTTTGAAAGGCTCTCTTGTATGTTTTTTCTTTTCTTTCCTTGATAGTGTCTCCGTTTGATATTGATTGCTGCGAATCAAAATAACTGAGAGAGAAAAAAACGCTTCCTGTTTGTCTTCTTTATTTTACAAAAGCACAACATTTTTCTGTTATTGTGTGTGTACAGAATAGTAGAACATTTACTCCTATTTGTACAACTTAAAACGAAGGAGTATCTTAAGTAGTTAAAACCTTATGGAAGAAAATGAACTTAAAGTCCTGGCGTGTTCATCCTGGTTTTAGAAGCATGCATAAAGTTACTCCCCCAGGTGTTTTGTAAAGTTTAATATTTAAAAGAAAATAATAACAAAATGGCTGACGTTCATCTAAATTATTCAACAGATGGATATTTAGACCAGAGTACGGAATCCCTTCCATCCAACTTATAAATTGCACCCTGGTCTATACCTATTGAGTAGCATAATTATTATAACTGATCAGCCCTACATAATAATTACAATAACAATATATTGTCTAATTGATAATAATAATGATAATGAAGAAAGAAATGTTTCTTGGAAATGGAAGTGAAACATTCACTGAAGACATAGTTCACTATTATTAAGTTAGAAAGTTTTATAATAATTTAGAGGTATGGATTCAGAGATTTATAATATAAGCAAATAGTGTTTATTTGTGTTTAAAAATAGTGTTTAAAATGGTCTCTAGTTAAGGCTGTTCATGTTTGTTACCTGTTGCTGTAAATATACGAAATGCCTAAAATAAATTAATGCATATATTTATATCTTGTTTTCTTTGCTTGAATACTACTAACAAGTGACTAGTTACATTAAAGAAAACTGAACATGGTAGATAACAGATGAGGAGCTTTGGAGAAGCTATTAATGAGAATGAAAAGTCAAACTTAGACAACATTTGCATGCATTGTTGTTTACGTTATTCTTTTTAATGTATTATCTGTCAAATGTTTAAAAATAGGTGACATACTATTTTAAACTATTTGTTTACATGGTTTATTATTGTTGGAGAATAAATTATTTTTTAAATATTTTTTTGTGTTTGTCCCCAAATACACAGCTAGCCTACAGTTAACAGTGATTAAGCTCATTCTTTTGTCTTTACAAAAAGAGCCATTTGTATAAGCTATGCGAACATTATCACCTCACTTGGTCAATGCCAGTTATAAGAGCATTATAAGAGCATAACGCTGACATTTACAGGTGTAGTGCTTTTCACATTTACTGGTGTAGTGCTTTTCTATTGTCTGAATAAGAATGGCTCTGTATATTTACAGGTCATTCATAGATGGTATTAAGATGGTAAAAGGCTAATTTAAAAGCTTATTTAAATAAGCTTTATAGGCTTACTTAAAAACCAAGACCACAACATGTCTGCATATGTTCAGGAGGATATCAACGATCACTTGTAAATAATGCATGACTTGAAATTATAAACAAGACCAAAATACACTGGGACTCTCATTTTGAAATGTCTGCCGTATTATTTAAGTCTAAGACATATCCAACATAAACATTGTCGCAATCCTTTCATTCGTTCATAAATCGCATGCCCAAAATGTGCGATATAGCCTAGCCTACTGATTGTGAAATGCACTGGGGTGCGTTTCCCGAAAGCATCGTTAGCCAACTATGGTTGCAAGTTTCGTCGTTACTAACATAGTCCAACGATTTGGTGTTTCCCGAAACCATCGTTCCAACTAACATTCACAAACAGCATCGCAAAGTTGTGTGTTTGAGCAACAGTTCTCGAAGTTAAGCATAGTTTCTTGTTTGCATGACATGTGGAGTTAATTCAGTACAACCTGTAGCCTATCTTTTATTTAGAACACAAATGTTACTTACGTCTTTTTTAGTTTGTCAAGAGATTTGAAGCACCGTTTTTGAAGACTGCGCATATGCGAATCTGGAAATAAATCAAAATAACTGAGAAAATTTTGAAATAGTCACCAGATGGCATGTCTGTAATTTATATCAAAACATCTAGCATTAATTCGATCTCAAACAGTTTAATTAAAGGTAGTTATATTACTCCACCACGTGTGTGAGGTCACAAACCAACGTGATTGAACGTCCAATTTGCTACAATATGGTTTCGGGAAACAGTCTTGACTTGCTAGTGGATTTCTTCAAGGATGCATCGTAGCTACTATGATAGTGAAACAGCGAGTTAAGTAGCTAGCTAGTTGTACGGGAAACGCACCCCTGAAGCACTGTGGGTGGGGCCTGTAACAGCCTTTAGCAACCAAACGTGCAACACTCATAAATACCAGTGGTAAATCACATTCCCTCACTCTTCTTTGAGATGGCATCACGTGTCTGGATCGTCGGCAGTTCCATCATCCGCAGACTGCATACTCACATCTGTGAGCAGCGCCTGGACGGAAACCTTGGACTTCAGTGTGAGATAACTTGGGATGGCAGAGGTGGCAGACTCTGGGAGCAACTGTTTCCAGCTCTGCGCTCTCTCAGGGCCAAAGCTCCAGCTCCAGATATTATCATTATTCACCTGGGTGGGAACAGTTTGTGTCGGGTGGGCCGCAACCGCCTCGATTTTCTTCGGGAAATAAAGAGTGACCTGACCGAAGTCTTACAAATGTTTCCCAGAACCAGGCTGGTGGCATTTTACCTCGTCTGAATTGGAGAGGTCAGACTGGCAGGACTGGCTATGGCATTGAACGAAGCCGGCGGTGGATCAACAGCGCCATGTCTGGCTTCTTGTCAGAGAGGCAGATGCAATGCATTCACCACAGAAACATCGGCTTGTTCCATCTGTGCAGAGACGGAGTCCACCTGAGACCAGAGGGAAACCAGCTTCTGCTGAGCAACCTCCGAGAAGCTCTGCAAGTGGAACTCAGAAGATGAAGCTACCAAATGTCCTTTTAATGGCAGCAACAATGGCTCTTTTAAGAGCCAAGTTCACTCGATCAAATAAAGAGCATTTTTTTTAAAGAGCAAGTGTGTGAAATTCGTTGTTCCTCACCGTACTTGATGTCAGGTTTCGGATTACTTGTTTTGAAATAAAAATGCAGATTTCCATTCCTTTGTAAGCATTTCAATATAACTTTCAAACCATTCAAGAATCGTGCGCTGTTTTCTGTGCTGACCACAAATAGTCTGCTTTAGAGCTTGTATCAGTGTGAGTCTTTCTGCTCCCCTCCAAACACACACAGAAAAGGGGGGGGGGGGCCTGATGGCCGCGGGTTCTGACCTGTGTGCAAAATTTCAAGAGTTTTCGAGCACGTTAAGGGCCCCAAAAGTGCCCGAGATTTTGCACACAGCAGAGAAAGGGTTAAACTAAACTAGCCCCCCTCCTCACACACACACACACACACATACACAGATCCCCTCCTCCCCTCCCCACCCCACACAGACAGACACACACACACAGAATTGCAGAGAGACAGAGAGAGACACAATTCACATTCAAACCACAATATCTGACTTTCTGTTGGTCGGAGCTAATGACTGTAAATTAGAAAGTTGTTCGGCTTGATAAGATCAATATACACGCTGAGTTTTGTAACTGTAGGTAAAACTATAACTAAGTTATAACACACTTTATGCATCCTTTTTTAATCATAAATTTGTTTCCTCGCCACGGCCAAACCGTTCGAGATATCAAAAATCCGTCCGCAATTTAGCATCCTCCATGTCTTGACTTCATGCACACCGAGTTTCGTGGTCATCGGATGAATTCTCTGGGAGAAGTGTTTCAAATGCCAGAACATGCGTTTCCATACAGCCCATAATAGCCGACTTCCTGTTGGACTGGCGTAAAACTTAGAGCACGAAAGTTGTTCGGCCCGATGAGATCTATATGTGTACCGAGTTTCATATTATTACATGCAAGCGTGTTTGATATATGGACATGTTTTTTGAATCCCATTCCAGGGGGCGCTGCCGAGCCCCCCTGCCACGCCCGGGGTACCAGCTTCAGTTGGGCCCTGATGGCCGCGGGTTCTGACATTTGTGCAAAGTTTCAAGAGTTTTTGAGCACGTTAAGGGCCCCAAAAGTGCCCGAGAAGTCCCACACAGCAGAGAAAGGGTTAAAATAAAGCCCCCCTCCTCTCTCACACAAACAGACACTGAGAGAGACTGGCAAAATTCCCATCAAATCACATTCAAACCAAAATATCTGACTTCCTGTTGGTCGGAGCTAATGACTGTCAATTAGAAAGTTGTCCGGATCGGGGAGATAAATATAGATACCGATTTTTGTTACTGTAGGTAAAACTAATACCCCATTTTTGACTAAAGGTGGCGCTACTGAGCCCCTTACCACGCCCGTTTCTGAAACTGTGCACAAGTGTACTAGGCAATAAATGTAAAGTGTCTGTCGAGTTTCATGCAATTTGAAGTATGCTAAGAGTCTCAAAAACTTTCAAAAAGAATTTTAAACTTTGATGCGTTGCCATGGCGACAGTATTAAAGATATCAATAATCCTTTCACAGGTCTACATCTGCCGTGTGTTTACATTATACAGATGAAGTTTGAAGCAAATCGGTAAAAATAAGAGGGTGATTT
>JARPMJ010007428.1:0-43066 GCA_033366665.1 Phoxinus dragarum | reverse complement strand
GTTAAATACCGGAATTATCCTTTAATGTATTGGTGGGTTTCTAAATGCTGGTTTCCTGCTGTCTGTCAGTAAAACCAATCAGATCATTGTGTGATCGTCAACCAGTGGATCTCTGAGCTGAGTGAGTGAGTGGAGACGGGGCTCATTTGCATAATTGCATATTCATAGAACTGTGTATACTAAATGAGACAAGGGTGTCAATTTACATTCAAGCTATTTTAAGGCATGAACAATTTTTATTCAAGGAAAAAACTTTAAATAATATGTAATTTTGCTGATCAAATATGAGATTTAATTATTGACTAGGCTACTTAATGAATGCATTCAGACTCAGAGAAAAAGTGAAACCAAAAATCACCTTGATTCGGCCACATGTTTGTCTCTTCCGACTGATCTGCAACAAATAAAAGAAAAGACAGACGTTAAACGTGAACCTTCAATACTTCAGTTATGCATGTATAGCCAACACTAGATTGACCACTGTCACTCTGCTCTCCTCAAACCGGTTATGTGAGCTGAACAGATAGGCTATTTACTACAAATGTGGCTTAATCATAGCTCTGTATACATCACATCAGTGGAGCCTAAAATAGCCTAAGATGCACAGGTCTGGAAACATTCAAATCTACCGGTTGGATATGTGAACAGTCACACTGGAGTTATGAGTTGCACACGATCTGTGCCGTCACTTTAATAAGAGCATCCAAAACCATAAAGCACTGAATAAATGTGATTGGAGGTAAAGGTACAATGCACACGAGGAACGGCTTTAGTCCCCACCATGGATTGTATCGGTCTAGTAGTCAACATGCTTTCTTTTACCCGGCATAATATGGATGGAAGTTCAGAAAATCTTTTCTTCTCTATAGTGACATATGAAACGATTTCGATTTTTTGATTAATCAATTTTTAAAATGTGGTCGATTCAAAATTGATTTTGGCCAAAAATCGTTTATACTTTTATTTATTTATTATTTAAACCCATCACCCATACGCCAGTATTAGTTTTCCTACAGTGTTCATAGGCTTGCAGCCTCCATGTTACAGATAATGCTGTGAGATTTGATGTTAGTTTTCTCTTAAACATAAAATAACCTGATCCTGATGGATCAAGGCATGCGACTCTTCTGACTTGTCTAATTTTCAGCATCAATTTTTCATCTTGCATCAAAATCCTGTCTATTCATTGTATGCATTTGAAGTTGGGTTTTAATGTACCCAAGAGTTAGGGGTATAGGGTAGGGTATAAAAAAAGTTTAATATAGCCTACAGGTTTGTGGCTCTATTTCTTTTTATTAATAAACCACTCGTAAACTTATGTTCACCGTTTAAAAATAAATAAATAAATATAGGATTTGTATTAAATCTATATTCATTGAGTCGAATCGGGAATCGAAATCGAATCGAATCGAATTCAGAGCTTGCGAATCGAAATCGAATCGAATCGGAACATCTGAATCGACACCCAGCCCTAGGCGGGACTTGATTTTGTCTGTGAGGAATTGATTGGATGGTTGTGGTTTGCTATTGGTGGATCTCATGTGAGTGACAGCTTGCCCCGCCCTCGCGCCAGTAAACACGTCATCAGAGAAGACATGCTTCTGCAAGAGGGAGTGAAGTTATTCTGATTCAAGATTACCAGGCACATTCATTAAAATAATGCGCACCGATAAATCATTTAGGTAATAAACACTGCAATATTAGCCTACATTCAAAGATTTGTCCATTTTTATTGATTACATAGGCCTATTGATTTAATTAAGTAGCCATAGCCTACAGACCCCCGCAAATGAGATTTGCACAATTTACTAATTGTTCCCTTGATTTGCTAATTAGGAAAGGAAAATTAGGACCATTTACTAATTTGTTCCTTCGATTTATAAATCGTGAGCACGATATAACAAAAAAAAAAAATCAAGGGAATGTAATAGTAAATCATGCGCACAATTTACCAACTATTTCCCCCCTGGATGTCATGTGCGGGGCTCCGTAGTTAACTGCCCTTTCCACTTTATAGTTTTGTTATTTTGTACATTTAATTTGCACCTCAGGGTAACCATTTACAGTTTAATTATTATAAGAGGAATCCTGCTAATATCCAATTTAAAAAAAACACACAACAACAACAACAACAACAACAAATAACAATGGGAAATAAGAAGAAAAATAAAATGTAAATCATTAATTTTCTAAATTGTTCTACAACGTAAAATAAGTTTAAAATCAACTAATATATATATATATAAAAAAAGACATGTTCCTTTGTTAATTGGTATGAATCATGTTTAGTTTCAGGAGATCGGTCATGATCCCGCTTCCTCGAAACTGCGCACTCCATGTTCTCCACATCCGGGACAGAAGAAGCACTTCTTCATCTCTGCTGGAAAACGCCCTGGCCAAACAACAACTCTCTCTCACATTCTGCTGCAGGTCTTTACTCAACAACGCGTAAACCCTCATGAACACACAGCTGTCAGCAGGACCTTAGAGGTCAAGAAGCCCAGAAACACAAACTCCGCTCATAAACGCTGAACATCTTCACACAGAGCAGAGGCTTCATGAAACAGCGTATCATTAATCATGTAATAGGCTAATAACAAACTCTGGACTGCATTGAAAGATCATTCTTTTAGGCATTGCAAGCCGACTTCCTAAAGCTACTTAATGCATTTCGTATTCCCAAATGACACGTTTAGACCACATACCTTGCTCCTCGGGAAACTTTAGTGACTGACTGACTGACTTCCGCGTTCCGCGCGCTCATCGATCACCGGCGTGACGTCACCCGAGCGGACTCTGACCTCACCTGTCACCTGTCTGATGATCAGGTACTAATGTTCTGCCTTTTTATCATGCTCTCCATTGTCAAGCAGAACTTTTCACCACATAGATATTATATATGGAACAATAAGGATCTATTATAAACGCATTGTTTTTGAAATATTGTTTTGATAATGGCATGGCATCATATTGGTGGATCAGTTATTTAATTTAAATGGTTTTCTTTCCATTTACAACGAGTTTTTGGCACATTACAAGATTCCTGTAACAGTGTGAGTGGGGACTATGCAAAAGTGTTTGGTACAATATCTCCTGAAATTTGTATATGCAGACATCAGTTATAGTAAGTTATTATGTATGTAATATTTGGTTTTCCTTTAACTCACAAAACAGATCCATAAGAGCGTTATTTAAAAAATAAAATAAAATAAAGATTGTGTCTCTGCCTTATATTTACTCATATTGAATCAATATAGTGTGGACATTTTTTGATTTATACCTAATCAATATTTAATTACAAACAAAGTTAAGGAGCTATAATTCAAATTTATACATATACCCAGTTAAACATTACTTTGTGAAATTAAAAGGGACATGGATTTTAATTGAACTTTTTTGCGACTGTCCCATTTGTAAGAACATTCTGGCAAAATGTTTGTGATTTTATCACAGAGAACATCGATGGCCAATCTGTGTTGTTTTGGAAACGTTTAATCGCGATTAATCAAATCCAAAATAAAAGTTTGTGTTTACATAATAAATGTGTGTGTATTGTGTATAATTATTTGTATATATAAATACACACACATGCATGTATATATTTAAGAAAAATTTGTTATTTATATATAAAATAGTTCTATTTATAATATAATATAAATCATATAAAATATATATGCAGTATATAAATGCAAATATTTCTCAAATATATACATGCATGTGTGTGTATTTATATATACAAAATAATTATACACAATACACACACATTTTTTTTTTGGATTCATTTTATCGCGATTAAGCCCTAATTTGTAATGGATGTCAACAAAACATTCAAGTTTTGTCTCTCTGCTAGTTGCTTAGAAAACAGCATAAATGTAGAAATGTGGTGTTACTGTTGGATGACCAGTTGCTTCATTACGACTTCATATCACCAGCACAAAGGTTAGCTGGGAAAAGGAGCAACTAACAGACTTTGTACTGGGAGGATTTTTAAGTTAGACCTTCAACAAACTCAATGGCATTAGCTTCTCCAGTTCTGATGTGAAGTGCCGTCAGGACAGAACACTTCAGCATGAAGTTCTGCAAGCAAGAGTCAAGTCCACATTTATTTATACAGCGCTTTTTACAATACAGTGTTTCAAAGCAGCTTTATAGAGATAACAGGAAAACAATGCAAAAAAGTTTGTTTTCCAGAAGAAAATAGCGTCACAGTCCCGCTTAAGCAGAGTCCAAGTCGGCTTCATTTAATCAAGGCTTCTTAATCCGGTTCCTTTCCAATCCTACTTCAACACAATTATAAGCACAACTATACCAATTATACAAAATTCACTTTATATGGTGTTTAAACATAAATGTGTCGGCAGGGTGTGTACACAATCTCCCTATAATGGTAAATATCCACCCACTCTTTTTTTAAAAAATCCCCATAAATCATAAGTAGCGTCTCATAATAAGCTGTTTGCAGTTTCTATGCAATGTGATGTCACACTGTTTAGGCCCCGCCCACGACTGCTGACGGACTCCGCCCCATTAGCATAGACTCCGCCCCCAGTGAGCTGAACACAGTCCGCCATGTTTATCTCCTCGCCTGAGCATTTAACAGTAGCGTTCAAGTAAGAAACTTATTCTTATTAAAGCAACTAAAGTTATTCAGTCAAGAGCAGTGAGTGATTTTCTGTGTTTCTTTTGTTGACTCATATTAACAGCATATAGCAGTAGTATATTACACTGCTGTCACTTTAATGCACAGATATCTAATATACACATGCGATTTACTTCCCTGCTGTTTACGTTCACAGACATAACTGACTGTGTTTATGTGAACTTTGTGTGTATTTGACAGTTTAAGCGCAACAAGATGTGAAAGAGAAGTTAGAGTAATGCTCACGGGACACGCATGCTTCAGATGTTCTCTCACAAAACCACATATCAGAAGTTTAGACAGATATGGGTTTTAAACACATGCAGATAATAAACTTTCATGATGATGAACTGCAATGCCACATGAGCGTGATCGAGATTATAATCAAAACCAAACAGATGTTCTAGTTTTTGGCAGAGTATCCGAGGCTCGAGCTGTAAAGGCTCCGCCCTCTTCTGGAAAAGGGGGCGGGGAGCCGCCGCTCATTTGCATTTAAAGATACATGCACGAAAACAGCGCTTCCCTTCCACCCAAACATGATCTGTGGGGGACTTTGAGCTGAAACTTCACAGACACATTCTGCGGACGCCTGATCTTGTAAAAAGGGGTATAATGGTTTATTGTATTGTTATCATTTTCGTTTGTGTGATTTTTAAAAATATTTTCTTATAAAATATAATGTAATTGATTTCATTGCGTTAAAATGTAATCAGTATTTTTAAGTGTAAAAATGTTTCACCAAAAACAACGTTTTGAGAGTGCAAGTACAGTAGCAAACACGTACGCTTCAGTCATTCATTATTTCACATGCACGTTTGGATTATCCATGAACATAAATAAGCATAAGTGTGTGTGTGTGTGTGTGTGTGTGTGTGTGTGTATGTGTGTGGTTAGATTAAATCCGTTTGATTATGTTCCGGTACGTTTGTTACCACCATCCTCACTGCATTCCCTTTTTAGTTTTCATGGCCTTTAATTTCATGGCCTAGAATTAGTACTCTTTGTACACTTACGACTGTGTGGCCACTACCAGCTCCACCACCGTCATTAAGTTTGCTGACGACACTGTAGTGGTGGGCCTGATTACGAACAACAATGAGTCGGCTTACCTAGAGGAGATTGGAAATCTGGAGAGCTGGTGCCAGAGGAACAATCTCCTCCTGAACGTCAGTAAGACAAAGGAGCTGATAGTGGACTTTTGTACAAAGCGGGAGAGGAACTACCAGACCCCCGTCATCAACAGGAGCCCTGTGGAGAGAGTGGACAGCTTTCGATACCTTGGTGTATACATCACGCAGGATCTATCATGGTCCTGTCACATCAACACCGTGGTGAAAAAGGCTAGGCAGCGTCTCTACCATCTAAGACGCTTGAGAGACTTTAGACTGCCCTCTAGGGTGCTCAGAAATTTCTACTCTTGTACCATAGAGAGCATCCTGACGGGAAACATCACAACCTGGTTCGGAAACAGCACCACGCAGAACAGACGAGCTCTACAGAGGGTGGTGCGATCAGCTGAGCGCATTATCCGCACCGAGCTCCCTGACCTGCACTCAATTTACAACAAGCGGTGCTGGATCAAGGCCAGGAAGATAGTGAAGGACCCCAGCCATCCTAACAATGGTCTGTTCTCCCTGTTGCGGTCTGGAAAGCGCTTCCGCTCCCTGAAGGCCAACACAGAGAGACTGAGGAGGAGCTTCTTCCCGCAGGCGATAAGATCTCTCAACCACAACACAACACAGGACTAATAATATATTCTTGCAATATCCATCACTGACTGGGTATCCATGGTCACCCTGGCCACACTCATGTACACTTTTGCACTACATATTTATATTATATCTATATTAGATTATATTATATTTATATTTTCATATCTTCATCTATTTATTTATTTTTTTTGTAATTTTATTTTATTTTTATACTGTTATACTGATATAACTGACTCTTTTATGGTCAATGGCAGTCGTGTAAGCATTTCACTGCATATCGTACTGTGTATGACTATGTATGTGACAAATAAAAATTGAAATTGAAATTGAAATTGATTTGCACTGTTTAGAGGAAACTATTCCCTGATAATCAAACCCATGATCTTGAGGCTTTTAGCTCTAGTTTTTGCTTCAGGAACACTATACTATACACTTTAAGGTGTTTAGATGCAAATAATTATGGGCTCCAATTGAAATCGTTAGTGTCCTTTTAATTATTATTATTCTGAAGTCTATGACAACCCATAGAAACGCTTGCAGGAATGTTATGAAATTTGGCATACAAATAGAAGACAGTCTAAACTGTCACCACAGCAAATGTGGAGTCTCTAACTAAATCCCATAGCTAATAACTTTTGATCCGTAAAGGCTAGAAACAAAATTATTTTTTTCCTCTGACGTAATTTTCCGTCATGAAAATTTCTGCCATTTTGAAATTTCTGAAAAAGCCTTTCTGAACTCCTCCTCCTAGGCCATTGCTCCAATTTACACCAAAATGAACCAGATCATCTTCAGACCATGAAGACAAAAAGTTGTGGAATTAAAGTTGATCGGTCAAACCGTTCTTGAATAACGCACAAATTAATTCGATGAAGAGCACGCCAAAATGGATGTGAGGCTATATCTTCCCAACTTTAGCATATTCTGACCAAACTTGTGACAACCATGAGGGTACCTGCACAGGGCCACCTTGTGGTCAGGAGAAATTAAAATTTGGTTTTGCTTATATTTTGCCAAAAAATCACAAAACTGGTCAGCATGCAGTCAAACAGTCTCCAATTTTCCCACATCGGCCACTGCTATATTTTACAAACGCATTGGTGTATCGTTACGACACTCGTTCAGTATCATCGGCACCATGCCCTGAAGGTACACACATTTTCAAGACTGTTACAAATAGTACCTTTCATCCTATTAGGTGGCAAATAAACAGATTTTTGCATAGAAGTACAGTTTAATTTGTCGTAACTTTGGGGTAATAAAGAATAACACCTTGTATTAATAATGGGAATGCTACTATTTATTTACCTGTAGTCCGAATCCATGAGTTTGAACAATGTGAACATTAATGGTAAGATGTCACATTAAATGGTGTCAAAGTAGGGATTAGTAAGCAATAAGATACGAGAGGCTAGTGCTGTATAGTGAATAAGTGAGTACCTGGCTCATAGCTTTTATAAAACGGTTAGCCTACCACACAATATGAAAATAAAAAATATGTATCAATGAACATTCATGAAGTAAAATCACTAAAAAGCTGGAAGTCTCAGACAGTGAACAGGAACTTATTACGCCGTTAGATGGCGGCAAAGATTGTCTTTATCAGCGAGTCTTTCTGTAGCAAACACTTTTATATAGAAACGACTGACACTTGTTGTGAACACGGACAGCTGACAAATGCTTTGACTAGCGCTGTCAGGCACGGACACACCTTAACCCTTTATATTGGCATCGGCCATTACATATTTAAAACAGTAATATCCTAAACCTAAACTAATATTGACAAACTATATACATTTGAAAGCTTACAATCTCTAGTGTGACTGATTTTCTAAATTAATTACAGAGGAGCCGTAATTTATCAATTTGAAATAAGAATATGTTCATACTCCTGAGGCGTGTTCAGACCTTTATTATGAAATAGTGATGAACATGAAAAATCATGAAGGAATGGTAGAAACCTCAGTTTGTTTTCATGCCAAGAGTTCAAAAGATAGCACCCATTCAATTCTTTTAGAAAAAAAGCTCTGAAAATGTTTTAAAATATATATAAAATAATAATAGATTCAGCATTAGTGATGTGGCAGCGAGCTATAATGCACATATGTGATCTTTTGTGTTTCTTAGAGGTTGAGTTCATTTCAAAATCTGCCAAACTTCCAACACTACTTCTGAATAGGATGTCTACTTCATAAATTGTATGAAAATTGTAATAATGGTTCAGACTCAAACAACATATGGAAATGGAGGCGCCCTTATATGGGCAGTGATGTCCACTAGTGGAGAAGTGGAGAACTGCGCCCAAACTAAATCTCACTGAACGCTCATTTCAAGAGATATCAACCTTACATTTGAAACACTACTTGTTCAGATTTTTGGCTTTGTTTTGTTTTTTGTTGCATTTTTAGAGTCCACCAGGTTTTGAAAATATATATTTTATATAAAATATGAATAATTACATTTTTAACATTGTACATTTTCATAAACTCAAACTTCTATAACTTTTTTTGTGTTTAACTGCCTTAATTTATTTCACTTCTACAAAAACTGCCAAATGTTTCTTTAAAACAAGACCAATCTTACATCTATATTCCAAAGCATTCTTGAATTACAACCATTTTAAAGTTCGTAATGTGCATTTTCATGTCTATTAATAAAGGGGGGCGCTTAAGGGGTTAACTGTTAAAAGGACAATATTCAAATAGATTTTTTTATTATGAACATAGAACTGGCCTGAAGGAAAATACCATGTCTAAATGCAGGTAATAAACTCGATCTCTCTCACACACAGTACAGCAATGAGAACAAACATGTTTACGTTGCTAAGAGTGGTTGCTAAGGGTGTTGTGTAGCGATACATTGGGTGATCATGAATAAAACACAGCTATGGACCAATCAGAATCAAGGACTGGAACTAACCGGTTTATAAGCAAGCATAAAAAACTGCTAGGAGTCTTTCTGAAGTTCATCTTAATTTAATAATTATGAATGCTTAACACCAAAAGAGTAACATTCACCTGAGTTATTAACATGTAATGGAAAGTGAAGAGCTTTGGCTTGAACTCCAACTCATAAAAGAGCCCTCTCTTAATAAAGGGTTTAAGGCATTTGTATTTTAACAGGTTAACATTTTCCCTATAAACAAAGCATGACTGTTTAAGACCACAGTGACCAAAAACTGGGACAATTAGCATCAAGCAACTCAACGGCATGTATTTACTGTAACTTAAATGTGTTTTGTATATCAAGACAAAAGAACTAAAGCAATACAAAAAAAAACAAAAAAAAAAACGTTATGGAACATCTACATAATATAAAAATGCTGACATTTAAGACTGCATAATTCATACATTCACAAAACAAAGGTAATTTCAGAATATGCAGTTTTCCATACTTAGAAAAAATATAACTTATGTACAAAAAGCATCAAATCTTTTTGTTTCATCTCATTTACGGTGATTAATACACGGAAGCATGATGGCTTGTAAGTAAGGTATTAAAGATTAAAAAAGATGACTATGATATCACGTTCACACAGTTTGTTTTTTAATCTTTCTGTTTGTGTTGTTGCGTTGTAACCCAATGTCACATGACGTCAAGTGGACCACTGAGCGATGCTTACCGTGACACACCACAATAGCAGTTCAGGGAATCGGTAAAAGAGGGGAAAAGAAAGCTGAAAAAACTTGGATTCAGAATATACATGGAAGGGATGCAAAAAAGGCTGGAGTCTCAAAGAGGACGAGGTAAACAAGCACCGCTCAGGTGCACGATCACACCGCTCTCCATCCCCGTGCTCATGGCGGTCGCTCACCGGAGGCGCCGCGCCTGAACCGCCGCTTTATTGCCTACAAACTGCAGTGCATTCATTCTGCCCAGTCAGATCTCTCCAAATGCTCACTGCACTCTCGCCACCCACAGTGCATTAGTAGCCATTGCTGTTCAGATTGATGGAGTGCAGATCTGTGACTTGCATGACGTTGATGCCGCTGGGCTCTAACCGCGTGAACCCTTCGGATGACAGCGTGCCCATAGTAACTAGCGTCTGCTGGTCAGTGGTCATGTCACCCGAGGCACAGCCGTCAGCCGCGCTCGCAGTCGTGACGGTGGTGTCCGCCGCGCTCACGGCGCCAGCGGGACCTTTCTTATTCATATGGGTCTTGATGTGCTTGGACAAGTGGTCGCTGCGCATGAACCGCTTGGGACACTCTGGGCACGAGAACTTCTTCTCACCTGTAAACAGACAAAGGGCAAAGTTAACCGTCCGGAATCAACCTGTTCAGAATAAGAAACAGTGCAAAACCGGGGTTTTTGCAAGGCTTGAGTCTTAATTTGTGAAATACAAGCATTAAAGGGGACAGGACTATACAGTCAGACCAAAATGTATTCAGACTCCTTCAACATTTCTCACATTATCAGTTTATTCGCTATAGTTTAGAAAACAGTGATAAAATATGAGCAGAACTCAGTTGATATTTGACAGGTTTTGTCCGTCCTTCTGTTAGACTCTCACACATGAATTATGTTGAGTATCTGTCAGCTGTTAAATGTAACTACACAATTAGATAATACCAGTTTAGCTCAACCAGTGACCAAGCAATGCTTCATTGTGTTCAGTAGTGTTGTCAAAAGTACCGACTTCGGTACCAAGTCGGTACTGAAATTTAAAAAATGTGACGCTTTGAGCGCTGTTGAGCGGAATCGTTAACACCTCGGAATGGCCGGCCATTGTCACGTGCTCATCAAATATGTCTGTGATTGGCTACAATGATCAGCGCTTCAAAAACATGTTGTAAATATACATCAATAACGCTCTTCAGCGAGCGATTACACAGATACACACGGGAGCGTTTGAAAGCAGGCGTCTGTCAGCGGATCGATCCACTGGCGCTGATAGACGCCTGCTTTTGCTTTCAAAACACTTTCAAACGCTCCCGTGCGTTGATCATTGTAGCCAATCACAGACATATCCTATGAGCTCCTGAACACAATGGCCAATCAGAGGTGTTTATGATTACGCTCAACAGCGCTCAAAGAGTCACATTTTTTTAATTTCAGTACCGACTTGGTACCGAAGTCGGTACTTTTGACAACACTAGTGTTCAGTGTGTGTGTAAAAAGAGCATTAGCAATTACAGACAAAACACTTCAGCTAGGGATGGGGCCGATCCGATCCAGTATCGGTATCGGGGCCGATACCAGCGTAATTCACGTATCGGATTTTCACGATCCAACCTGCGGAGATATCCGGTATCCATGAGCCATGTTTGCGCTTTAACGTTGTCTGTCTGCTCTGCTGAAATCACTCCAAAAGTGATTCCCGCCGGCGAGTCTGCTAGCTGGCTGCAAACTGTGGAATGGATTTCCTGAACGGAGGTGCGGCTCAATGAGACACAGAGTTATGAGACACGTCCCCGCTCAGGAAAGCCATTCCGCAGTTTGCAGCCAGCTAGAGCAGGATAGCATTGAGCAGCATTGTGGCTAGCCAACATGTATGCTATGTGGAAATACTTCACACTGGAAACACCGCAGAGTGCAATGTTTGCAAATGCATAGAGGCGGAGGCTTCCTCGCATCGTACAACACAACACAACGAACGCCATAAAACATTTAAAAAAGCACCACGTAAAAGAGCACGGTGATTTTTTTTGCCGTCAGGAATCACTTCAGTCATCCATGATAGCGGCTCACTCACTGATGCCCGCGAATTAGTTAAAATCTCCGGAATCTAGAGCGAGCGCGCCCGCGAGACAGTGACTGTGCGCCAAAACCGCCTGTAGTTATGAAATGTAGTTATGAAATGTAGTAAATATTGAAATGACAATCAATTTGAAATCCTTAGTTGCATATTTGTTTTCAGAATGGGATTGTTCCTGTTAACAGGATTTCCTGTTTTTCTGACCTTATACATAGCCTACTTCAAGTTGCCTTTTGGAGTTTATTTCAGCATCATATAAAATCAACAAGAATGATAATAATACAATTAAAGCAAACACAGCTCTGGTATCGGAATAGTATCGGTATCGGCCGATATCCAAATTCAGGTATCGGGATCGGATCGGAAGTGAAAAAATGTGGATCGGTGCATCCCTAACTTCAGCAGAACATGATCAGCTCAAAGTGGCCCAATCATTTTTGGTCCCAAATTTTACTGGTAGTCGCAGCATGAATTTTTTTTGGGGTATAATGTGTCAGTTTATTTTGCTATCCTCACTTACATAAATTAACTATAGTGTCATGCAGCCACTAGTGTAAAAAAAGAAAAGAAAAAAGTTTTGCTATAAAAAATACTGCAAGTTTCAGAACTCAAAGTTCCTTGATAGTATTTAAAATCACTTTTATTGATACCAAGCTGCCAAACGACTCGTTATACACGTTTGGGTTTTTATTCCCTGATGTCAGTTCACCTTTTAGTGCTCAATCCCGTTCTGTACACACACAGTTCAGTCGTTTACAGGAGTGACAACCGCATTCTACACACCAATTAACTCCTGAAAAATTCAGGTAGTGACAAACGCATCTTATACCAGTAGATGTCTACAGCTCTAAACTGAACAACTAGTTGTTAATGACATATTTAAATGCACACCAGGGACACGTCTCTGTTCTGTACGCGTGCGGTGTAGGAAACACGAAGAGGTACAAGCCTCGGCTCATGAGTGTTGCCAGATCTTCCTAGAAAAAACAAGCTAACAAGCCCATAATAAACCAAGATAAATGCAAATGCTTAATATTGAAAAGTTTAACCAAGACCAAAATATCACGATCCACACCTGCCTACTTTATTAACTCCATAAACTGGATCACTTCATGAGCAAAGCTCAATCAATAAGCCGCAAAGCACGTTTAACAAGTTTACATTTTAAATAATGACAGAATTTTCATTTGTGGGTGAACTAACCCTTTAAATTGTAATATTATTTCAATAAGTATTACTGTTTTTACTCTATTTTGGAAGAAATGCAGCATAGGGGAGAAGAGATTTCTTTCAAACATTTTTTTTTTTTTTTTAAATCTTAACTATTCCATAATGACTGGTAGTATACGTGTACAGCTATACAGCATCTCCATGTTAACCCTTTAGAACCGAATGTGCCGTCGCCGACACAGATCAGCGAGCTGTATTCATTGTACCGTAACTCTTCAACGTTTGCACTATCAAAACCATTCAAATTGCCCCTGACAGTAGACATGCGCTTTTCGGAAATATACGACTTATTACGGTAATTTCATGCTTTCCGTCAGCAAATGACAGCAGCTTTCTGGCAGAGCGGGAAGGAAGGATTTGAACCGAGAGATACGAAGCGCGGCGGGTCAGAGTGTTCTGGATCGCATAAAATAATAAAAGAAACGAACAAATACATGGCGAAAGAAGTGGTAGACAGCAGAAGAGGGGATTGGGATGATTTTTGATGAAACTTTGGAGTCGGATGGCCGTTACTTCTTCACGTATCTTTACATGTGGTGTATGCGTGCCTAATATGAATGGACGCATTTGTATGTGTGCGTGTATGAAAAAAAGTGTCCTTAATGAAAACTGTGCAACCCAATGTCACAAAAAACACTTGTATAGTTGTATTATACTTATTTTTTCAACTTTAAAGTGTTAGTTTATTTAATTCGTGATTTTTTCTAAATAAAAATCGAAAAATGTATTCTCGTTTTTTTTCTTTTTGTCTATTTAAATTCTATTTACAAACTCACCACACACAATAATGGTCAATAACTGTAATTTGTTGAAAGCTAATCTTTTTCTGAAAAAGATGACACCTTGCACATGAAGATAGCACATTGTTTTAGGATTTTACAGTAAAAAAAATCAAAATATGTGAAAAACACCCATTTTAGCTTCAGGTTCTAAAGGTTTAAGGATCCAAAAATTGTGATTTTTTTTTTTTTAACCTAATAAAAACTTTATAACTGACTGTTAATTTGAATACTCATCAAGATGGACATTGATAATATTGTGTGTATTTGACCATTAAGGCCGCCAGTTTATCAAACACACATATGCCTGTCAGACAGCAAGCAGGTACAGAAACCATTTCTTTCATGGCTTAATGAGTTTCTTTAATTAGCTACTATTTTTAATATTAAGCATATCCCCTGTTTCTTTATTGCACTGATGCATACAAACTACTAGTAAAAAAAACAATACAGCACAATCTCCATTCTCCATTTACTTTCCCATGCCATTGACGAGATTTTCTGTCATTTATGTGACGCTTTCCTGTCATTGACACGTTTTTCCAGCAATCATACAGCAGGGGGCGCTGTTACAGATCTTCTGAAATAGCACAGCATCTCAGAATCCAAAAACAAGTGAAAATCCACTAAACCAGAAAGAGATTTACATATTCATACAAAAAAAAAATCTAGGCGCTACAAAAGTTTTCTGAGTCAGATCAAAAAATGCTGGCGGGCACTTTATTAGTAAACGTTGGTGGGGAAAGTTATTTGACAATTTATATTATATATCGATATATATATTGTCATACTGTCCAGCCTTCAGTTAAACATTCAAAAATGGGCTTGACCTGAAACGCACAGCAAACTTTACACTTGATGAGATTACCCAGCAGTGCCAGGCTAAACTCACCGGTGTGTGTCCTCTTGTGTCTCTGCAGCTCATCGGAGCGTGTGAAACGTTTCCCACAGAAGGACCAGGAACAAACGAAGGGTCTCTCCCCTGTGTGCCAGCGTAAGTGTGCCCGTAGATGAGATGTTTTCCCGTAAACCTTGCCACACCCAGGAATATGGCAGATGTGCTGCTTCTTCTTAGTGGGGTCATTGCTGCAAAAAGAGAAGAAAAAAGAAACACATTTAGTTTAAAGCTGCATATAAGGGATAATGCACAGTCAGGTCATTTAGTGAAGTCTCATTTATTTATATAGAGCTTTATTTGTCCAGTTTTGGCTTGAGTTACTGTTGCCTTTCTCTCAGCTGAACCAATCTGGCCATTCTCTGGCCTCGGACATCAAGGCATTTTTCACTCACTGGATAATTTCTTTTTCTGACCATTCTCTGTAAACCTTAGAGATGGTTGTGTGTGAAAATCCCAGTAGATCAGCAGTTTCTGAAATACTAAGACCAGCCCGTCTGGCACCAACAACCATACCACATTCAAAGTCACTTAAAGGATTAGTTCACTTTAAAAAAAACACTTGCTGATAATTTCCTCACCCCCATCTCATCCAAGATGTCCATGTCTTTCTTTCTTCAGTTGAAAATAAATTAAGGTTTTTGATGAACACATTTCTCCATATAATGGACGTCAATGGGCCCCAAACGGGTCAAGGTCCAGATGACAGTGTCAGCGCCGCTTCAACGGGCTTTAAACGACACCAGACGATGAATACGGGTCTTATCTAGCGAAACCATCGTCATTTCAAACATAAATAAAAAAAGTACGTTTTATAAGCACAAACGCTCGCCTTGCTCTGTTCTGTGATGCGCGTTCGTGACGTCACGTGATACGCAGTTACGCTGAAAAGGTCACGCTTGACGCACCGAGTGTTTACACATGTGCGGAAGGAGGACCATACACACATATTCAAATGTCTTTGTGTCAGTTTATCGTTTAAAATGCCCATTTCGTGTGTGTATCCTGGTGTTGTAATATTAAAAAGCCTAAAAGAACATTTTTGTCAGAATAGAAATGTTCGACTTTTCATAGAAGCGTGACCTTTACAACGTAATTGCGTAATACGTGACGTCACGAACGCGCATCACAGAACAGAGCAAGGCGAGCGTTTGTGCTTATAAAACTTAAACTTTTTTTATTTATTTTTTAAATGACGATGGTTTCGCTAGATAAGACCCGTATTCATCGTCTGGTGTCGTTTAAAGCCCGTTGAAGCGGCGCTGACACGGTCATCTGGACCTTGACCCGTTTGGGGCCCATTGACGTCCATTATATGGAGAAATGTGTTCATCAAAAACCTTCATTTCTTTTCCACTGAAGAAAGACAGACATCTTGGATGACATGGGGGTAAATTATCAGCAAAAGTTTTTTTTAAAGTGAACTAATCCTTTAAATCATCTTTTTTTCCCCATCCTGATGCTCAGTTTGGTCATTTTTCCAAGACCTTTTTTTACTGAAGGTAGAAGTCGCCGTAATCTTTACTGACATTGTCCGTAATGATCACATTCGGACGGGACTAAAATCACAGAGAAGCTCTGGTAATTATTACTTTACCTCACCTCTCCATGCTAAACTAGTCCCGTCCGAATAGGGCTTAAGACTCTCACTTCCGATTAAACAGCGCACCTGTCCACTGTACGTCTCCTTAACTGGAGTGGATGTTGAAGCTTTGTGCAAGCGAACAAGCCTTTAATATTATAAAAGTATTGTGTTAGCTTTAGTCGTACCGTCCCTCTCCGTCTTTGCAGTACGGGCAGGTGCAGGCTTCCCTGCGCGTGCGTCGGCTGGTGGTGGTCGGGCTGCTCTCCACATTCTCATCCATCACACTGTTGTCCTCCAGACCGTCTCCACCCGCACCACTCACTTCACCTGCGGAACAAACGCTGAACATTACACCTCTACACACGACAAACACACACTCAAATACAGCCACAAGCAGCCGGGAAAATTACAGATAATTAAAGGGATACGTCACCGCTGGAAAGATGAATGTGTATTTACACTGGGTCATTTATGTAGTAGAAATGTGAAATTATTTTAGAAGTTGGTGCCTTCTAGACTGAGAAAAGCCAGAAAATGTATTTTTGGCTCATGTGGATTAAAGACAACTCCCAGAATGCACTGCTCTACGAGGCCACGCCTACCGGTTACAGAGGCCAGTATCAGAAGAAATTATACAACTAGGGTACTAGTCGACTCGAAAGTGAAAAGACGCCGTTTTATCGTGAGTCTCTGTGACGGTGTAGTTGATAAATACTATTTGTACCGTATTTTCCGGACTATAAGTTGCACTTTTTTTTTCATAGTTTGGCCGGTCCTGCGACTTATAGTCAGGTGCGACTTATATATCAAAATTAATTCATACTGACTGAGATGAACCAAGAGAAAACATTACCGTCTACAGCCGCGAGAGGGCGCTCTAGTTAGCGGAGTTGTTCAGAAGCGACACCGAGGAAGAACTCAGTGGATTCAGTGTTGAGGACTTGTTGGACTCGCTGGCTAATGTTAGTTTAGCCTATTCAGCCTCTCAGGTATATGTTCTTTATGCTATTGTGTCGCTGAATAACTGTTAATGTGTTACGCTAACACAACGGACACTATTCAGCTGTTGTTCTGTGTGCTGTTGTGCAGCTGAATAATCTTTCCAGATTAAATGTCTGTTCTTGGTCTTGGATTTTGTGAAACAAATTTCTAAATAAACGCGACTTATAGTCCAGTGCGACTTATGTGTTTTTTCCCTCTTCATGACGCATTTTTTGACTGAAGCAAAACTTATAATCCTGATACAAAAATCAATGCTAATCGGTGAAGTATCCCTTTACCAAAACTGACAAATGTAAGGAAATGGCTGCTGACAACAGCGAACAAACATAGATGATCCCAGCAGTTCTGGGATCCCACTGATTGCACTGAAGAAGTTTAATTTGTTCCTTTTGCCTCACTAGTAGTAGTATTTGAGTTTATTGCCATATCAGCATCACCGGCTATTACATGGCAGATACATGTACATAAACATTTAACAACATTAGTAGAACACAATGAAAAACTTAGACAAAAAGAAAAGAAAAAAGATGAACAAAATGAGTACAATTCTATAAAAGATTCTTAAATGTACTTGTGCTAAAAAAAAAAAAAAATTTGGATCCATAAATAAGTCCTTTTGCCTCAGAAATTATGCCTTATATCTATTGCACACTATTCCACATCTGATCTGAAGTTCCCAGAGCTGTAACTGGTTCTGCGTTGCACTAGAAATGGCCAAGGCCTTGGGATTAATTCCCAACCCAATGCGTTTTCTTTATTTGTGTGAAATATAACTTTAGTAATTCTATAGCCATGTGATTTGCTATTAGAAAGACTTCAAGCTAATTTATTTTACTCAGTGACTGAGAAATAAAATGTGTTTAAAGGGAGATAATGGACTGTGTTTTCCTGTTTCATCTCATGCATGTCATTTTCAAGGTTGGTTTTTAAAATTCAAGAACATTTCAAACCATGAAAATGGTTCAAATCAAGCATTTTCCAAACTCTGCACGAACCATAAAAAAAAAAAAAAAAAAGTAAATCGTCTGACATTTTAGAGTGTGGTATGTTTTAAGGTGACAAATTAATTCATTATTAAATTAAGGATGTAACTATTAAAAATGTGGCACTTAGAGCTAAAAAAAGATGAAAGAGGAGGGTTTTATGATCCTACAAAAATAAATATTGGTGGTCGGTGTGTCTCAAATTTCCTGATCAGCGCACACCATCACGTCATAATCACTGGCAATATTATGCAAATAAAGCAAATATGCCACAGTTGTAATGATGCATTAAAATTATTTTCTTAGCGAAAGATTTAATATAGCCAAAAATAGAAACCGAATATAAACTTTAATAATCAATTCATTCTATTTATTAAAAAAATAAAAATAAAATCAAAACAAAAACAATTTAAATTGCACACTTTGTATCAACGGGATACATTTTATATAAACTTTTCAATAATATAATTATACTTTCTCCTATTTTTGTTGAAATATAAACATTTTACAACACAAAAACTCAGTAACAGGTTAAGTAAAAATAATGAAAATACAATATAGTACATATATATTTATTAAGGATTTATTAAATGCTCTCTAGTTATTTTTTATATAAAAATAAAATAATCGCAGCCTTTGCCAAATCGCTGACAGACCAGCTCAATTTTTATATGAAAAAGTCTCAACTTTCAAATTTGGTAATTTTTTAAAGACATTTTAACAATAAATACCGTTTTGTGTCTGACAGATCGCTGTAGAGCCTCAGTTAAAGGGATAGTTCACTTTAAATGAAAATTCTGTCATTATTTATTCATCCTCAAGTTGTTTCAAACCTGTATGAATTTCTTTCTTCTGCTGAACACAAAGCAAGATATTTTGAAGAATGTCGGTAACCAAATAGTTAACTGGTCCCATTGACGTCTTCCATAGTATTTTTTTTTTCCTACTATGGAAGTCAATGGGACCAGTTAACTGTTTGGCTACTGACATTCTTCAAAATATCTTCCTTTGTGTTCAGCAGAAGAAAGAAATTCATACAGGTTTGAAACAACTTGAGGGTGAGTATATGATGACAGAATTTTACTAACTCTCCTGACTGCTTTGTGGGACAAAATGGCAGATGGCAAAGTATGATTGGTCAGATCACCTGTCAATCAAACTCCCTACGAAGGGTCAATAGAGAGCCTAAGTCCCTCCCCTTCCGGTGGACCATGGGACCTTATTTCGGAAAAATATTGTATGGTAGTCAATGGCGAGAGACAACTAATATTTTGATCTCGTTGAATTGTGCCCTGAATTACACATATGATGTTTGTCAATTTAAAAGATACATTTTAAATTCAAGAAAGTCGCAGTTTGATGTAAAACTGTTGAGGTATAAGACTGTGAAAATACGTCATTACAAAGACTACAAACCCAAAAGGCGCACATGTGACGTCATACCTTTTCTCTCAATGACTGAAGCTGACTTTACAGAAGCTGACTTTACAGAAGCTGACTTTACAGAAGCTGACTTTACAGAAGCTGACTTTACAGAAGCTGACTTTACAGAAGCTGACTTTACAGAAGCTGACTTTACAGAAGCTGACTTTACAGAAGCTGACTTTACAGAAGCTGACTTTACAGAAGCTGACTTTACAGAAGCTGACTTTACAGAAGCTGACTTTACAGAAGCTGACTTTACAGAAGCTGACTTTACAGAAGCTGACTTTACAGAAGCTGACTTTACAGAAGCTGACTTTACAGAAGCTGACTTTACAGAAGCTGACTTTACAGAAGCTGACTTTACAGAAGCTGACTTTACAGAAGCTGACTTTACAGAAGCTGACTTTACAGAAGCTGACTTTACAGAAGCTGACTTTACAGAAGCTGACTTTACAGAAGCTGACTTTACAGAAGCTGACTTTACAGAAGCTGACTTTACAGAAGCTGACTTTACAGAAGCTGACTTTACAGAAGCTGACTTACAGAAGCTGACTTTACTGACGAAGCTGACTTTACTGACGAAGCTGACTTTACTGACGACGCTAACTTTACTGACGACGCTAACTTTACTGACGACGCTAACTTTACTGACGACGCTAACTTTACTGACGACGCTAACTTTACTGACGACGCTAACTTTACTGACGACGCTAACTTTACTGACGACGCTAACTTTACTGACGACGCTAACTTTACTGACGACGCTAACTTTACTGACGACGCTAACTTTACTGACGACGCTAACTTTACTGACGACGCTAACTTTACTGACGACGCTAACTTTACTGACGACGCTAAACTTTACTGAAGCTGACTTTACTGAAGCTAACATCTGTCATGTTTTCTACAGTCTTACGTTATAATCGTGACGTTACGCTGTGATGCCGGAGTGTGTTGTACCAGACTGCACACACACAAGCAACGGTGACGTACAGTGCGAGACGAGAGATGAAGTTCATTGAGTGATTTCCACATAAAACTAAATGTTACTCTTCAGTTTTATGACAAACTGCGACTTTCTTGACTTTCATAATTATATTTACATTGACAATAGGGATGTTAACGTTTGACCGATGGTTGACCGTATCAACGTTAACCGATCAAAGTTTTCGGCAGTCGGTAAAAAAAAAAAAAAAAAAAGTGATCTCTAAATTAGGCTATTATAGACAGTGGACAAAACACTACTACAGTTAGCATCTCATTCCAATATCTTTTTGTGTGAAGTGAGCAAATCCCTCTCACTCAATCTTTCATAACTCGCCCGTTTGTACTTAATAAACCAATAAAAACATTCGGCGTGAGGTCACAGCGTTTGGGTTCGCGCGCTCACAAGGTTTGCGTACAGTAAAGGCTACAGGCTAACACACTCGAGGGTAGAGCCAGCGCAGATGACAGGAGGAAGCGTGCAGAGAAGAGTAGTGTGGGACCATTTCACCAAACAGAATGACACAGATGTAACGTAAGTTGCAACTTGTGTGATACAGCGCTTAAATATGAAAATACATTACAAATACATTTCAGTGGTAACCGATAAGGTGATGCCCATCATCTTTCTTTATTATTGTTAGCACTAACGTTACCTCAAACTAAAGCGGCGTCTCTTCGGTTCGGAGCTGTCATTTTCTGAAATGAGCCGCGGCAATGTTTCAAATGAGCTTCTAACGCTAGACAAACGCCTTTATTTTCAATGCGATCACCTTGTACCCAAACCATTTAGAAACTAAGGAGCCATTTGTCCGCCGATTACATACAAGCTCCTCGGCGCCACGTTTGCGGGACTCATGTTTCGCGCTGTTGGGGATTTTAAAAAAGTGACGTGAGTGGAAGGGCGGCGCCGGCGCCGTGTGTGTGTGTGTGTGAGCGGGAGGCAGAGCGGCAGAGAGATGCGACAGAGTTGTGAAATTGCAGGCGCGGCTCGAAATGGCTGTTATTTCAAATAGAGTAGCATATTTTAAGCTAATCGGTTAACCGGTTTCAACCGGCTAATGAGGCTCCGTGATGCCGGAGTGTGTTGTACCAGACTGCACACACACAAGCAACGGTGACGTACAGTGCGAGACGAGAGATGTAGTTCATTGAGCGATTTCCACATAAAACTAAACGTTACTCTTCTGTTTTATGACAAACTGCGACTTTCTTGACTTTCATAATTATATTTACATTGACAAACATCATATGTGTAATTCAGGGCACAGTTTGGACGGAATAAAAACATAAGTTGTCTCTCGCCATTGACTACCATACAGATTTTTCCGAAATAAGGTCATATGAGCCGGAAGCGGAGGGGCGGGACTTAGGCTCTATTAGAATAAAAGCAAAGCAGACTGACCTGTTGTATTGGAGATGGTGATGGGGACCCCCTGCAGCTGGTGCATCAGTCCTGCGCTGCCGAGCGTGTTCAAGTTGATGGTCTGAAGGCCAGAGAGCTGCATGGTTCCTGGTGTGCCCGCCTGAGCCAGTGTGATCTGGGCGTTCGCGGGGCTCTGCAACTGAAGGGTCTGCCAGCTGACCTGGCCATTCGGACCCACGGTACGGATCAGGATGGGGCTTCCGTTCGCGATGGTCTGGATCTGAACATTTTGCACTCCATCCTGAGACAAAGTCTGTGTTGCGAACATCTGCCCCCCGGCCGAGACCGAGCCGGGCTGAACGGTCTGCAGGACCTGCTGTGGCTGAATGAGAATCTGCGCTTGACACTGTTTCTGCCCGTCTCGATTATCAGACGCGACGGACATGTTCTGGAAGGGCTTACCCGTGTCTCCTTTGCTACTCTGGGTTAGTGTTACGATGCCTGACGTGGCCGTATCGTGTGCTGGTAGTAGTGCAATACTCCACTGGAGCTGTAGACGACGTGCACTGGAGAAGCTGTTGAGATGTGGCTAAATTTCCTCCAGCGTTCGGATCACTTCCGGGCGTACCAGAGCTAACCGGGAGAAGAGTGATGTTAGCATTCAGAGGCATGTTGGTGAGGAACTGCGTCTGATTGGGAAGCACAGTCCCGCCCAGACTGATGTTCTGCAGAGGTATTGCTTGCTGGAAAAGGCCTGGGTTTATTAAGATGTTTTCCCGCACCAGTACCTCGGTTAGCGGGGGCGGTGATGAGCTGCTGGTTACCATTAGGCGAGGACACGAGCTGAAACTGCCCCGGATGCCGTGTTTGACGCATCCTGAGCCGTCTGAGCAAACTGAAGCTGCTTGTCCATCTGACAGTCTGAAACTGTGGGATCACCTGATACTGGATATTTGGCATCATACCAGAGAGGGCAGTGAGCACCTGTTGATTTTGTAGGCTTTGTGAGGACGCCATCACATACTGGGGTTGCACCACAGCTCCAGTCTGTCTGCTTTTGTCCTCCGAGGGAGAGCTGGCGCTAGTGGAGCCGGTGGCAGCCTGAGAGCTTGCGGGTATGATGTGCCAGCCGTTGGAGGCATGTGACAGATGAGGGTGCTGGAGCTCGATCTGTGTGTCCTGTGCCTGGCTTTTGCCGTGTCTGTTGTTCCACAGTGTCGTTTTCATCGATCCGACTGCAGGTGGCTGCTAACAGCGCTAAAGGTGAAGGCTGCTGCGAGTCCTGGGGAGGTAAACGTGCTTTTGAGCCATTTATTATTGCACATAAAAAAATTAAAACAATTAAAATGAAAGTCACCTAGTTCAGTTTATTTATATGTTTTAAACACATTCATATGATCATCAAATCAAGCATTTTTTTTTTTTTTTTAAATGACAGAACTTCAATAATTACAAATAAAATGTTGTAACCATGTATGTAGAGCTGGGCGGTATGAAGGTATATATCGTTTGCATCTATAATTTTTGACAAAGAGAAACAAAAAGCACAAAACAAGTGTTAAGGTTGTATGTTCAGGGGTAGAATGTTCTGCACACACATTACGTCTTCTGAAAAAAAAAACATGTTATTGTTGTTTCTTTTACCTGTAAATGTAAAATAATTGTTATCATCATGACAGAAATCAAGGTAAAATTGAGGTCCAACAAAGTACATATTTTTGTAAAACTTGTCTATTGAGTGCATGAAGTCAGAATCCACTCAAAAAATAGTTTTTGTGCACATATCCTTATAGCCAACAAAGTGGAGACACTGTAAATAAGAGATTATTTATGCAGTTATAGGCAGATGATTTGATTACAAAAGTTAAAAAAAAAAAAAAAAAATCCATACATTTTGTTTTAATAAGACAATATAGGTATTAGGGCTCTGCGACATGGACAAAAAAATTACTATCACAATTTTTTTATCAATATTGTGATTTCGATTTTAATCACAATTTAAAAAAAATATTTAATGTAGTACTGTAAAGTATGAAAGACATTTCCCATACCCCAGAAATGTAAATTTCTTAGAATTAATAAACAATTAACACAAGTGTTCACGGGACAAATTATGTTGAATATCTGTCAGCTGGTAAATTTAACTACACAATTAGATAATACCAGTTTAGCTCAACCAGTGACCAAGCAATGCTTCATTGTGTTCAGTGTGTGTGTAAAAAGAGCATTAGCAATTACAGAAAAAACACTGAAGAAAACATGATCAGCTCAAAGTGTCTGAATAATTTTTGGTCCCAAATTTGTATACATTTTACTGGTAGTCACTGTATGAAGAATTTTTAGGTATAATATGTCACAGTTTACTTTATTGTGCGATCCTCACTTAAATGAACTTTAGTGTCCTGCACACACTAGTAAAAACATATTTATATCTGGTGTCTGAAAATGTTTTGGTTACTTCCTCTTAGTAGTACTGGATTGATTATTAATATTTCTTTAGAGCTGATTTGCTACACAAATACAACAAACAATATAGTTACTCTTTTTTCACCATGGTAGTGAGGGTGCCATGCATGGTTTTAAATGCGGTTATCATGATCCAAATTCTATTTTAATCCTAACTCAAACAGTCAGAATATTTATATTTTTACCCTATAAAAAGGAGGTTGTTAAAATGTTACCAATTTTGTTAATGAACAAATTAACATCTCCACCCCAACTCAAGCTTCTGCTACGTCACTCAGCACAAGCTACTGTCAAATGTGCATTTCTCAGAAGCAAAACATGCAATATTCTCCTGGTCTGGCAAGTGTTTGTCAAGCTCCTGATAAAGAATAGTCTGATGATAAAACCACAATTAACTGTTTGGTTTTCTACAACTTTCACGCCTTCAAACTTGAAAGAAATAAAGATTTAACATTTATTGTGATAAATATCAATATCGACTGATATGAAAATTGATCGTGATCTTTTTTTGCCCATATCACCCAGCCCTATTCAGACTAACTCCTTGCTTAGCAACACTGTCTTCCAGCGGTTGCTCCGCCATGACAGTTGTTGACCTGAAAGAGAAAACTGACCATTAAAAGTGGACAAATCCCTCCACACATCGCACTGCGCGTCAACTCTGGGGACTTGCACGGCATGTGATGCATTTTTAAAGTGCAACGCCGCACAAAATCGAGCTCTGGTAAGTAGCTACAATCTGCATTCACATGTTTTCAAAAATTGTGTGTGAGTGTAACTGATGAAAACCGCTCTGGACTGCGCTTCTCAAAAGCATCGTAAGCCCAGATCGTAGAACCATTGGGTCTTGAAGGCTAAATTCACACCGCCAGTGATAAAGCGGCACGACCTCATTTGTTTCAATGGAGCACTGGCGACTTCCGGCGACAGTAACCGCTGGCGACCGAATGTGGGCGTGTCAAGGGACACGAGAAAAGTTCAGAATTGTCATCTTTATTCAAATCAGAAGCGAATTTCGCGAGCTACAACCAATAGGGAAGAAGACTTTCAGTGGAGCTCACGCCACCGGTCTCGAGTGCCGGCAGGACAGAAGAGTTCACGGTGTTATACGATTTGACTGTAGTCTGTAACCACACACATGGATATAATAAAATTATGCATGGAAAAGAAACGGTCCACCGTCTCAGTGAGTTTAATTCATACATTTATAGTTCGAGTGTTGTAATTTTATGATGCAAGTTTTAAGTTTAGCACTGCGGCAGTTTTCTCCAGCATAGGAACAAGAAAATGTATTATTTGTCAAATTGGAATGACGTTTTAGTGATTTATAATGGTATGAGTGAGTTTAATTTGTTGATTAGGCCTAATCGATTCGTTAATCTAGTATATTTAATTCACTGGACATTGGCCCTCATTTATCAATCTTGCGTATATGTTGGCGTAAGATTATGCTTACACTCCTCTCACCGCCTGATTTATGAAGCTGTGCGTACCTTTGAAATTCAGGTGTACGCAATACCTGCCCTTGATAAATGCCGCGGCTGAAAACGATCGTCATTAGATTAACACGCCCCTATATATTCACGTCTCCGCCTCCCCCACGCCCTCATTTACCGCCATGGACACACGGAAGACGGCAAAGAGGAGAAACTTCTCCAGTGGAAAGCCAGTTTAAATCGCTGGTTGGTTGAGCAAATGACCAATCACAATGCATTATTGTACAGCACGTGTTTTGAAAACATGTAATGGGGTGTACAAGTGATGATGATGTGAATAATTGCATGACAATTTGTAATATTCTTCTTATTAGTATCATGATTTTGATTATTAATGACGCTTATTGTGATTTAGAAGAAGAATGTCTTTGTTATTATTATTATTTGTATTATTATTATTTAAAAGAAGAAGAATGTCATTTTAATTACTTTGTCGTCTGAATTATTTTTTGGTCATTGAAAGCCTTTCATTCCTGAACCCAGTCCGTGCGCACCTGCCGGGCTTAACTCACGAAAATAAACACTGAAGTTTATAATTTCTATGTTTGTTGTTATTTTACAGTGGGTCATAATATATCATATCTTTAGTTTGTCAGTGCGTTTTGTGTGTTAGGAATTGTTTTTCTGCGCATTTCAGCACTAACTCAAAACATGCGTAGGACATGTACACTTCCTCCTGAGCTGGCGTAGGATTTGAGCGTGCCGTACGCCAACGTCCATATTGATAAATCGCAAAGTCACCGTGGTTTTGGGTGTACGCTGGAAATTTGGTGTACGCACTTTTCATAAATGAGGGCCATTGTGATCATATAAAAAACACTCTCCCCAACACTTACGTTTAATTCCTTTGAGCCTAATTCCTAGTCAAATTAAAATGAGATAGTTGTATATCACTTGTGATGGTATTTTGTATAGATATGGCCAGACGTGCGGTCTAACCAATAACGTTAGAGCAACTGCAACGCCTACAAGCGACTCGCAGTACAGAGACTAGCGACATGTGGTGTGAATGGGGCTTTGGTGCTCAATTCTGACTTATTACTTAGATTTTTTTGTATAGCGGTTCACATTGTAGTTTTAAATGTGGCCAATATCAGATTCCAGTGCTAACAGATCATGGCCCTGAACTGACCCCGCATGCGCACAAGAACGGTAAAGATGTCATACAGAAGTAAACACGGAGGACATTGTGATTACGTATTTATTTATAGTGCAAATTATTGTGCAGGCAATATAAATAAATAAAAAACAGTTATTAAACAGTTATGATACGAGCCCTCATGTTTAGCTTGTACATATAGAGCTGTCACTGTAATAATAGTAATGAGCTCTGACATCACGGACTACCTTTCACAACTGTCTTGATAACGTCAAGTATGTAAAATCATTGAAGTGACTCCTCATGAGACCAGGATTGTGACGAATGCCAATCTAGAGAGATGTAAAATTTGCATGATTACCAATATGTCTGTTCAGGACTGAGGTCGCATTGCAACACATCAGACCTGCTGTATATGATTTATGACAACATATGGAAGTGCCACAAATCAAATCAGTGTTTAAAAAGATCAGATCCATGTGGTTTGTGCTGTACAAGGTCATTAAAGAGAAATAGATCGGAGTCACATGTGAGCAAAACAAGAAAAATCGGATTTGTGCCTGCAGTCTGAACATGTAGCGTAATATCAACTTGGCTCACAGTGCTTTTGAGAAGCACAGCCCTAGTCTCACCTCCAATCACAGAGCAGAAGCATTGCTTTTGTTTTACTTTCAGTGACAGTTTTAAAAGTAGATTCTCCTTCCTGATCCACCCATTTCCCTCCCACAATCCACCGTGAACCTTCACAGCAGGAAGTGGCAGATATTCATAACTTCACAATCAGAACCTGCCTTCATTTACAAACTCACAACATCATAATATAGCCTAGAGGAGGGGACAGACACATTTATAACAAGCGAGCAGACACAGCTAACTCCAAAGTGAACAGTTATATCGCAGTGAAATACACGAGAGCAAACTTGAGCACTTACTTGAGGCGTGCTGGAGTTTTCTCTTCTGAATGAAGCTCGTGTCGTTCTCCACCATCGCGGCCATTTGATTCTGCTGTTGATCTGACACACAGTCAACATAAACAAACTCAGTGCAAACTCATCAAAGCTGCAGTGCATGCGTCTTTATCTAACGTTAGTGTGTTCACGGATCATCAGAACGAGTTCGCCGATGAGTCCTGACACGCGTCCAGAGGCCATATGCCTTCACTAAAACAACTTTAATACTCACTCGCCAAATCGTCATCAACATCGTCATCATAATCGCTAACGTCCATTCGCTAGCTTTCGTGATCTTATACGCGTTGTTTATCATCGCTCGTGTTATATAACGCAATGTAGGTCGCTGTAATGATCAACTCAACTTCCAAACTTAGCAAACAAGCTCGAGATTACGGTCACTCACTCTAGAAGAAAACTAAATCAACCAAATTCACGACGAACTCATTCAGATTGCTCCTATTAGCGAGTACGAGGTGACCGTTGCGGTTTGCGATCACTCGCGAACAACATGATTTAGTGTTTTGGGCGAATCGATGTCAGTGTTTGACAACGTAAATATCGCATTAAAATCCACCAAGTACAGTTGTCCTTCGTGATGATTAAAGCTGATGAACACACTCAGATAGTATAAAATGAACTCACCGCTCATAATGTGTGAAGGCGCGAGTTTTTCACGCTTCTTTAAGTCTGTCATGAACTCTCAAACAACTCAACCAAACTTGATGAACAGAAAGGACGGAGTCAGTCAAAGCGGCGGGGGCGATGGACCAATCAATAAACGAATCGCTTTCTCTCGGCCAATCGGATTCTTTGCATTAACCGTTGTCATTTTGACGTTCAGAGATACTTTCTTATCAACTCGCTTCTGTGCATGTATGAGACAGTACTATGAGCTACCACAGTAAGTTAGTCAGCTAATTTTTTTGTTCGTTTGTTCTTATTTGAGAGTAAAGATCTCAAAATATGTAAGCTATTTAAAGCAAAAGATGCAGATAATAGCTGGAATATCTACTGGTGTGATATATATATTTTTTAATATATTTCGAATATATTTTCTAATTTCGAATATATGCGAATTTTGTGATGCAGCACATATCTCTATCTATCTATCTATCTATCTATCTATCTATCTATCTATCTATCTATCTATCTATCTATCTATCTATCTAGGCTATCTATCTATCTAGGCTATCTATCTATCTATCTATCTATCTATCTATCTATCTATCTATCTATCTATCTATCTATCTATCTATCTATCTATCTATCTATCGCACACATCTACATTATATATATATATATATATATATATATATATATATATATATATATATATATATATATATATATTTATATATATATATATATATATTGCAATATAACCATAAGCAGATGAAAGATTTAAAAACATTTTTACAGATTCGTTTTTTTTGTCACAGTTCCAGTAATAATAATGACAATAATAACAAATGTAGCTGATAAACCAAAATAAGCAATGACTGCATTTAATACTGTTTCAATAATTTTAAGATATAAATAGTATGATTAGCCTATTTATGTATGTTTTTGAAAATTTCAACAAAACAATTACAACAGACAATTAGCAGATAACAAAGATAGCCCAGGCAGGCTTAATACATAATATACCGTATTCATAAATTATTAAGGGGACAAGGTAAAAAATAAATTAACTAATAATTACAGCAACAACCATCAACAGTATCAAATAACAAAAAGATAAAAAAATAAATATACCAACAATGGTAATAAAATAATCATAACTAAAATAATTGCAATAAGTAAAAAAAAAAAAAATGACAGGAGAAGATACACTTATGTAGGCTTTCTTTTTCTTTCTTTATTGTCATCTAGTAATACTTTCAGACATGCTATCATATGGAATATTATTTTTTTGCCAGTAAAATCATTGAGCTGAAATGATCTTGTGTGTCAAGTGTTGTTAGCTTGGATATTGCATCCAGCCGATATAGATCATTTCACATTACCTAACGGCATACAAGAATTTGGTCTTCAGAATTCAGATTTGCGAAATTGGTCTCAGACGGCCACATTTTGAAGCTGGCTTAAGAAGTGTTTGACTTGGTGGAAACTAGGATAACAGACCAAAGATCACATACAGAATTGGCCATGTCAAAGGGGGCAACCGGATTTGAACCGGGGACCTCTTGATCTGCAGTCAAATGCTCTACCACTGAGCTATACCCCCTTTCAGAGACATTTTGGTAAAGAATAAAAAAATTCCAGGAATTTTCTCAAATACATCAGTATAAGGTAAAATAATGATGTGATTGGCTTGTTGGAAACTAGCATAACAGTACCAAAGATCACATACAGATTGGGACATCATAAAGGGGGCACTCGGATTTGAACCGGGGACCTCTTGATCTGCAGTCAAATGCTCTACCACTGAGCTATACCCCCTGTAAAATATCATTTTTCAAAGTAAAAAAAATCCCAGTAATTTTCTTAAATACATCTGTAGAAACAGCCAATAACGAAGTGTTTGGCTTTTTGGACACTAGCATAACAGTACCCGAGATAACATTCTGATTTGGCCATGTCAAAGGGGGCAACCGGATTTGAACCGGGGACCTCTTGATCTGCAGTCAAATGCACTACCACTGAGCTATACCCCCTTTCAGAGACATTTTGGTAAAGAATAAAAAAATTCCAGGAATTTTCTCAAATACATCAGTATAAGGTAAAATAATGATGTGATTGGCATGTTGGAAACTAGCATAACAGTACCAAAGATCACATTCAGATTGGGACATCATAAAGGGGGCACTCGGATTTGAACCGGGGACCTCTTGATCTGCAGTCAAATGCTCTACCACTGAGCTATACCCCCTCTAAAATATAATTTTTCAAAGTAAAAAAAATCCCAGTAATTTTCTTAAATACATCTGCAGAAACAGCCAACAACGAAGTGTTTGGCTTTTTGGACACTAGCATAACAGTACCCGAGATAACATTCAGATTTGGCCATGTCAAAGGGGGCAACCGGATTTGAACCGGGGACCTCTTGATCTGCAGTCAAATGTTCTACCACTGAGCTATACCCCCTGTAAAATATATTTTTTCAAAGTAAAAAAAAATCCCAGTAATTTTCTTAAATGAATCTGTAGAAGGTAAAACAACAAAGTGTTTGGCTTGTTAGACAGTACCAAAGATCACATTCAGATTGGGACATCATAAAGGGGGCACTCGGATTTGAACCGGGGACCTCTTGATCTGCAGTAAAATGCTCTACCACTGAGCTATACCCCCTGTAAAATATAATTTTTCAAAGTAAAAAAAATCCCAGTAATTTTCTTAAATACATCTGCAGAAACAGCCAACAACGAAGTGTTTGGCTTTTTGGACACTAGCATAACAGTACCCGAGATAACATTCAGATTTGGCCATGTCAAAGGGGGCAACCGGATTTGAACCGGGGACCTCTTGATCTGCAGTCAAATGCTCTACCACTGAGCTATACCCCCTGTAAAATATATTTTTTCAAAGTAAGAAAAATCCCAGTAATTTTCTTAAATGCATCTGTAGAAACAGCCAACAACGAAGTGTTTGGCTTTTTGGACACTAGCATAACAGTACCCGAGATAACATTCAGATTTGGCCATGTCAAAGGGGGCAACCGGATTTGAACCGGGGACCTCTTGATCTGCAGTCAAATGCTCTACCACTGAGCTATACCCCCTTCCAGAGACATTTTGGTAAAGAATAAAAAAATTCCAGGAATTTTCTCAAATACATCAGTATAAGGTAAAATAATGATGTGATTGGCATGTTGTAAACTAGCATAACAGTACCAAAGATAACATACAGATTGGGAAATCATAAAGGGGGCACTCGGATTTGAACCGGGGACCTCTTGATCTGCAGTCAAATGCTCTACCACTGAGCTATACCCCCTGTAAAATATATTATTTCAAAGTAAAAAAAAATCCCAGTAATTTTCTTAAATGCATCTGTAGAAGGTAAAACAACGAAGTGTTTGGCTTTTTGGACACTAGCATAACAGTACCCGAGATAACATTCAGATTTGGCCATGTCAAAGGGGGCAACCGGATTTGAACCGGGGACCTCTTGATCTGCAGTCAAATGCTCTACCAGTGAGCTATACCCCCTGTAAAATATATTTTTTCAAAGTAAGAAAAATCCCAGTAATTTTCTTAAATGCATCTGTAGAAACAGCCAACAACGAAGTGTTTGGCTTTTTGGACACTAGCATAACAGTACCCGAGATAACATTCAGATTTGGCCATGTCAAAGGGGGGCAACCGGATTTGAACCGGGGACCTCTTGATCTGCAGTCAAATGCTCTACCACTGAGCTATACCCCCTTCCAGAGACATTTTGGTAAAGAATAAAAAAATTCCAGGAATTTTCTCAAATACATCAGTATAAGGTAAAATAATGATGTGATTGGCATGTTGTAAACTAGCATAACAGTACCAAAGATAACATACAGATTGGGAAATCATAAAGGGGGCACTCGGATTTGAACCGGGGACCTCTTGATCTGCAGTCAAATGCTCTACCACTGAGCTATACCCCCTGTAAAATATATTATTTCAAAGTAAAAAAAAATCCCAGTAATTTTCTTAAATGCATCTGTAGAAGGTAAAACAACGAAGTGTTTGGCTTGTTAGACAGTACCAAAGATCACATTCAGATTGGGACATCATAAAGGGGGCACTCGGATTTGAACCGGGGACCTCTTGATCTGCAGTCAAATGCTCTACCATTGAGCTATACCCCCCGTAAAATATATTTTTTCAAAGTAAAAAAAATCCCAGTAATTTTCTTAAATGCATCTGTAGAAACAGCCAACAACGAAGTGTTTGGCTTTTTGGACACTAGCATAACAGTACCCGAGATAACATTCAGATTTGGCCATGTCAAAGGGGGCAACCGGATTTGAACCGGGCACCTCTTGATCTGCAGTCAAATGCTCTACCACTGAGCTATACACCCTGTAAAATATATTTTTTCAAAGTAAAGAAAAATCCCAGTAATTTTCTTAAATGCATCTGTAAAAGGTAAAACAACGAAGTGTTTGGCTTGTTAGACAGTACCAAAGATCACATTCAGATTGGGACATCATAAAGGGGACACTCGGATTTGAACCGGGGACCTCTTGATCTGCAGTCAAATGCTTTACCACTGAGCTATACCCCCTGTAAAATATCTTTTTTCAAAGTAAAAAAAATCCCAGTAATTTTCTTAAATGCATCTGTAGAAACAGCCAACAACGAAGTGTTTGGCTTTTTGGACACTAGCATAACAGTACCCGAGATAACATTCAGATTTGGCCATGTCAAAGGGGGCAACCGGATTTGAACCGGGGACCTCTTGATCTGCAGTCAAATGCTCTACCAATGAGCTATACCCCCTTTCAGAGACATTTTGGTAAAGAATAAAAAAATTCCAGGAATTTTCTCAAATACATCAGTATAAGGTAAAATAATGATGTGATTGGCTTTTTGGACACTAGCATAACAGTACCCGAGATAACATTCAGATTTGGCCATGTCAAAGGGGGCAACCGGATTTGAACCGGGGACCTCTTGATCTGCAGTCAAATGCTCTACCACTGAGCTATACCCCCTGTAAAATATATTTTTTCAAAGTAAAAAAAAATCCCAGTAATTTTCTTAAATGCATCTGTAGAAGGTAAAACAACGAAGTGTTTGGCTTGTTAGACAGTACCAAAGATCACATTCAGATTGGGACATCATAAAGGGGGCACTCGGATTTGAACCGGGGACCTCTTGATCTGCAGTCAAATGCTCTACCACTGAGCTATACCCCCTGTAAAATAAAATTTTTCAAAGTAAAAAAAATCCCTGTAATTTTCTTAAATACATCTGTAGAAACAGCCAACAACGAAGTGTTTGGCTTGTTAGACAGTACCAAAGATCACATTCAGATAGGGACATCATAAAGGGGGCACCCGGATTTGAACCGGGGACCTCTTGATCTGCAGTCAAATGCTCTACCACTGAGCTATACCCCCTGTAAAATATATTTTTTCAAAGTAAAAAAAATTCCAGTAATTTTCTTAAATACATCTGTAGAAACAGCCAACAACGAAGTGTTTGGCTTTTTGGACACTAGCATAACAGTACCCGAGATAACATTCAGATTTGGCCATGTCAAAGGGGGCAACCGGATTTGAACCGGGGACCTCTTGATCTGCAGTCAAATGCTCTACCACTGAGCTATACCCCCTGTAAAATATATTTTTTCAAAGTAAAAAAAAATCCCAGTAATTTTCTTAAATGCATCTGTAGAAGGTAAAACAACGAAGTGTTTGGCTTGTTAGACAGTACCAAAGATCACATTCAGATTGGGACATCATAAAGGGGGCACTCGGATTTGAACCGGGGACCTCTTGATCTGCAGTCAAATGCTCTACCACTGAGCTATACCCCCTGTTAAATATATTTTTTCAAAGTAAAAAAAAATCCCAGTAATTTTCTTAAATGCATCTGTAGAAGGTAAAACAACGAAGTGTTTGGCTTGTTAGACAGTACCAAAGATCACATTCAGATTGGGACATCATAAAGGGGGCACTCGGATTTGAACCGGGGACCTCTTGATCTGCAGTCAAATGCTCTACCACTGAGCTATACCCCCTGTAAAATATCTTTTTTCAAAGTAAAAAAAATCCCAGTAATTTTCTTAAATACATCTGTAAAAACAGCCAACAACGAAGTGTTTGGCTTTTTGGACCCTAGCATAACAGTACCCGAGATAACATTCAGATTTGGCCATGTCAAAGGGGCAACCGGATTTGAACCGGGGACCTCTTGATCTGCAGTCAAATGCTCTACCACTGAGCTATACCCCCTGTAAAATATATTTTTTCAAAGTAAAAAAAAAATCTCAGTAATTTTCTTAAATGCATCTGTAGAAGGTAAAACAACGAAGTGTTTGGCTTGTTAGACAGTACCAAAGATCATATTCAGATTGGGACATCATAAAGGGGGCACTCGGATTTGAACCGGGGACCTCTTGATCTGCAGTCAAATGCTCTACCACTGAGCTATACCCCCTGTAAAATATATTTTTTCAAAGTAAATAAAATCCCAGTAATTTTCTTAAATGCATCTGTAGAAACAACCAACAACGAAGTGTTTGGCTTTTTGGACACTAGCATAACAGTACCCGAGATAACATTCAGATTTGGCCATGTCAAAGGGGGCAACCGGATTTGAACCGGGGACCTCTTGATCTGCAGCCAAATGCTCTACCACTGAGCTATACCCCCTTTCAGAGACATTTTGGTAAAGAATAAAAAAATTCCAGGAATTTTCTCAAATACATCAGTATAAGGTAAAATAATGATGTGATTGGCATGTTGGAAACTAGCATAACAGTACCAAAGATAACATACAGATTGGGACATCATAAAGGGGGCACTCGGATTTGAACCGGGGACCTCTTGATCTGCAGTCAAATGCTCTACCACTGAGCTATACCCCCTGTAAAATATATTTTTTCAAAGTAAATAAAATCCCAGTAATTTTCTTAAATGCATCTGTAGAAACAACCAACAACGAAGTGTTTGGCTTTTTGGACACTAGCATAACAGTACCCGAGATAACATTCAGATTTGGCCATGTCAAAGGGGGCAACCGGATTTGAACCGGGGACCTCTTGATCTGCAGCCAAATGCTCTACCACTGAGCTATACCCCCTTTCAGAGACATTTTGGTAAAGAATAAAAAAATTCCAGGAATTTTCTCAAATACATCAGTATAAGGTAAAATAATGATGTGATTGGCATGTTGGAAACTAGCATAACAGTACCAAAGATAACATACAGATTGGGACATCATAAAGGGGGCACTCGGATTTGAACCGGGGACCTCTTGATCTGCAGTCAAATGCTCTACCACTGAGCTATACCCCCTGTAAAATATATTTTTTCAAAGTAAAAAAAAATCCCAGTAATTTTCTTAAATGCATCTGTAGAAGGTAAAACAACGAAGTGTTTGGCTTGTTAGACAGTACCAAAGATCACATTCAGATAGGGACATCATAAAGGGGGCACTCGGATTTGAACCGGGGACCTCTTGATCTGCAGTCAAATGCTCTACCACTGAGCTATACCCCCTGTAAAATATATTTTTTCAAAGTAAAAAAAATTCCAGTAATTTTCTTAAATACATCTGTAAAAACAGCCAACAACGAAGTGTTTGGCTTTTTGGACCCTAGCATAACAGTACCCGAGATAACATTCAGATTTGGCCATGTCAAAGGGGGCAACCGGATTTGTACCGGGGACCTCTTTATCTGCAGCCAAATGCTCTACCACTGAGCTATACCCCCTTTCAGAGACATTTTGGTAAAGAATAAAAAAATTCCAGGAATTTTCTCAAATACATCAGTATAAGGTAAAATAATGATGTGATTGGCATGTTGGAAACTAGCATAACAGTACCAAAGATAACATACAGATTGGGACATCATAAAGGGGGCACTCGGATTTGAACCGGGGACCTCTTGATCTGCAGTCAAATGCTCTACCACTGAGCTATACCCCCTGTAAAATAAAATTTTTCAAAGTAAAAAAAATCCCTGTAATTTTCTTAAATACATCTGTAGAAACAGCCAACAACGAAGTGTTTGGCTTGTTAGACAGTACCAAAGATCACATTCAGATAGGGACATCATAAAGGGGGCACCCGGATTTGAACCGGGGACCTCTTGATCTGCAGTCAAATGCTCTACCACTGAGCTATACCCCCTGTAAAATATATTTTTTCAAAGTAAAAAAAATTCCAGTAATTTTCTTAAATACATCTGTAGAAACAGCCAACAACGAAGTGTTTGGCTTTTTGGACACTAGCATAACAGTACCCGAGATAACATTCAGATTTGGCCATGTCAAAGGGGGCAACCGGATTTGAACCGGGGACCTCTTGATCTGCAGTCAAATGCTCTACCACTGAGCTATACCCCCTGTAAAATATATTTTTTCAAAGTAAAAAAAAATCCCAGTAATTTTCTTAAATGCATCTGTAGAAGGTAAAACAACGAAGTGTTTGGCTTGTTAGACAGTACCAAAGATCACATTCAGATTGGGACATCATAAAGGGGGCACTCGGATTTGAACCGGGGACCTCTTGATCTGCAGTCAAATGCTCTACCACTGAGCTATACCCCCTGTAAAATATATTTTTTCAAAGTAAAAAAAAATCCCAGTAATTTTCTTAAATGAATCTGTAGAAGGTAAAACAACGAAGTGTTTGGCTTGTTAGACAGTACCAAAGATCACATTCAGATTGGGACATCATAAAGGGGGCACTCGGATTTGAACCGGGGACCTCTTGATCTGCAGTCAAATGCTCTACCACTGAGCTATACCCCCTGTAAAATATATTTTTTCAAAGTAAAAAAAATTCCAGTAATTTTCTTAAATAGATCTGTAAAAACAGCCAACAACGAAGTGTTTGGCTTTTTGGACCCTAGCATAACAGTACCCGAGATAACATTCAGATTTGGCCATGTCAAAGGGGGCAACCGGATTTGTACCGGGGACCTCTTTATCTGCAGCCAAATGCTCTACCACTGAGCTATACCCCCTTTCAGAGACATTTTGGTAAAGAATAAAAAAATTCCAGGAATTTTCTCAAATACATCAGTATAAGGTAAAATAATGATGTGATTGGCATGTTGGAAACTAGCATAACAGTACCAAAGATAACATACAGATTGGGACATCATAAAGGGGGCACTCGGATTTGAACCGGGGACCTCTTGATCTGCAGTCAAATGCTCTACCACTGAGCTATACCCCCTGTAAAATATAATTTTTCAAAGTAAAAAAAATCCCTGTAATTTTCTTAAATATATCTGTAGAAACAGCCAACAACGAAGTGTTTGGCTTTTTGGACACTAGCATAACAGTACCCGAGATAACATTCAGATTTGGCCATGTCAAAGGGGGCAACCGGATTTGAACCGGGGACCTCTTGATCTGCAGCCAAATGCTCTACCACTGAGCTATACCCCCTTTCAGAGACATTTTGGTAAAGAATAAAAAAATTCCAGGAATTTTCTCAAATACATCAGTATAAGGTAAAATAATGATGTGATTGGCATGTTGGAAACTAGCATAACAGTACCAAAGATAACATACAGATTGGGACATCATAAAGGGGGCACTCGGATTTGAACCGGGGACCTCTTGATCTGCAGTCAAATGCTCTACCACTGAGCTATACCCCCTGTAAAATATATTTTTTCAAAGTAAAAAAAAATCCCAGTAATTTTCTTAAATGCATCTGTAGAAGGTAAAACAACGAAGTGTTTGGCTTGTTAGACAGTACCAAAGATCACATTCAGATTGGGACATCATAAAGGGGGCACTCGGATTTGAACCGGGGACCTCTTGATCTGCAGTCAAATGCTCTACCACTGAGCTATACCCCCTGTAAAATATATTTTTTCAAAGTAAAAAAAATTCCAGTAATTTTCTTAAATAGATCTGTAAAAACAGCCAACAACGAAGTGTTTGGCTTTTTGGACCCTAGCATAACAGTACCCGAGATAACATTCAGATTTGGCCATGTCAAAGGGGGCAACCGGATTTGTACCGGGGACCTCTTTATCTGCAGCCAAATGCTCTACCACTGAGCTATACCCCCTTTCAGAGACATTTTGGTAAAGAATAAAAAAATTCCAGGAATTTTCTCAAATACATCAGTATAAGGTAAAATAATGATGTGATTGGCATGTTGGAAACTAGCATAACAGTACCAAAGATAACATACAGATTGGGACATCATAAAGGGGGCACTCGGATTTGAACCGGGGACCTCTTGATCTGCAGTCAAATGCTCTACCACTGAGCTATACCCCCTGTAAAATATAATTTTTCAAAGTAAAAAAAATCCCTGTAATTTTCTTAAATATATCTGTAGAAACAGCCAACAACGAAGTGTTTGGCTTTTTGGACACTAGCATAACAGTACCCGAGATAACATTCAGATTTGGCCATGTCAAAGGGGGCAACCGGATTTGAACCGGGGACCTCTTGATCTGCAGTCAAATGCTCTACCACTGAGCTATACCCCCTGTAAAATATATTTTTTCAAAGTAAAAAAAAATCCCAGTAATTTTCTTAAATGCATCTGTTGAAACAGCCAACAACGAAGTGTTTGGCTTTTTGGACACTAGCATAACAGTACCCGAGATAACATTCAGATTTGGCCATGTCAAAGGGGGCAACCGGATTTGAACCGGGGACCTCTTGATCTGCAGTCAAATGCTCTACCACTGAGCTATACCCCCTTCCAGAGACATTTTGGTAAAGAATAAAAAAATTCCAGGAATTTTCTCAAATACATCAGTATAAGGTAAAATAATGATGTGATTGGCATGTTGTAAACTAGCATAACAGTACCAAAGATAACATACAGATTGGGAAATCATAAAGGGGGCACTCGGATTTGAACCGGGGACCTCTTGATCTGCAGTCAAATGCTCTACCACTGAGCTATACCCCCTGTAAAATATATTATTTCAAAGTAAAAAAAAATCCCAGTAATTTTCTTAAATGCATCTGTAGAAGGTAAAACAACGAAGTGTTTGGCTTGTTAGACAGTACCAAAGATCACATTCAGATTGGGACATCATAAAGGGGGCACTCGGATTTGAACCGGGGACCTCTTGATCTGCAGTCAAATGCTCTACCATTGAGCTATACCCCCTGTAAAATATATTTTTTCAAAGTAAAAAAAATCCCAGTAATTTTCTTAAATGCATCTGTAGAAACAGCCAACAACGAAGTGTTTGGCTTTTTGGACACTAGCATAACAGTACCCGAGATAACATTCAGATTTGGCTATGTCAAAGGGGGCAACCGGATTTGAACCGGGCACCTCTTGATCTGCAGTCAAATGCTCTACCACTGAGCTATACCCCCGAGCTATACCCCCTTTCAGAGACATTTTGGTAAAGAATAAAAAAATTCCAGGAATTTTCTCAAATACATCAGTATAAGGTAAAATAATGATGTGATTGGCTTGTTGGAAACTAGCATAACAGTACCAAAGATCACATACAGATTGGGACATCATAAAGGGGGCACTCGGATTTGAACTGGGGACCTCTTGATCTGCAGTCAAATGCTCTACCACTGAGCTATACCACCTGTAAAATATATTTTTTCAAAGTAAAAAAAAATCCCAGTAATTTTCTTAAATGCATCTGTAGAAGGTAAAACAACGAAGTGTTTGGCTTGTTAGACAGTACCAAAGATCACATTCAGATTGGGACATCATAAAGGGGGCACTCGGATTTGAACCAGGGACCTCTTGATCTGCAGTCAAATGCTCTACCACTGAGCTATACCCCCTGTAAAATATATTTTTTCAAAGTAAAAAAAATTCCAGTAATTTTCTTAAATAGATCTGTAAAAACAGCCAACAACGAAGTGTTTGGCTTTTTGGACCCTAGCATAACAGTACCCGAGATAACATTCAGATTTGGCCATGTCAAAGGGGGCAACCGGATTTGTACCGGGGACCTCTTTATCTGCAGCCAAATGCTCTACCACTGAGCTATACCCCCCTTTCAGAGACATTTTGGTAAAGAATAAAAAAATTCCAGGAATTTTCTCAAATACATCAGTATAAGGTAAAATAATGATGTGATTGGCATGTTGGAAACTAGCATAACAGTACCAAAGATAACATACAGATTGGGACATCATAAAGGGGGCACTCGGATTTGAACCGGGGACCTCTTGATCTGCAGTCAAATGCTCTACCACTGAGCTATACCCCCTGTAAAATATAATTTTTCAAAGTAAAAAAAATCCCTGTAATTTTCTTAAATATATCTGTAGAAACAGCCAACAACGAAGTGTTTGGCTTTTTGGACACTAGCATAACAGTACCCGAGATAACATTCAGATTTGGCCATGTCAAAGGGGGCAACCGGATTTGAACCGGGGACCTCTTGATCTGCAGTCAAATGCTCTACCACTGAGCTATACCCCCTGTAAAATATATTTTTTCAAAGTAAAAAAAAATCCCAGTAATTTTCTTAAATGCATCTGTTGAAACAGCCAACAACGAAGTGTTTGGCTTTTTGGACACTAGCATAACAGTACCCGAGATAACATTCAGATTTGGCCATGTCAAAGGGGGCAACCGGATTTGAACCGGGGACCTCTTGATCTGCAGTCAAATGCTCTACCACTGAGCTATACCCCCTTCCAGAGACATTTTGGTAAAGAATAAAAAAATTCCAGGAATTTTCTCAAATACATCAGTATAAGGTAAAATAATGATGTGATTGGCATGTTGTAAACTAGCATAACAGTACCAAAGATAACATACAGATTGGGAAATCATAAAGGGGGCACTCGGATTTGAACCGGGGACCTCTTGATCTGCAGTCAAATGCTCTACCACTGAGCTATACCCCCTGTAAAATATATTATTTCAAAGTAAAAAAAAATCCCAGTAATTTTCTTAAATGCATCTGTAGAAGGTAAAACAACGAAGTGTTTGGCTTGTTAGACAGTACCAAAGATCACATTCAGATTGGGACATCATAAAGGGGGCACTCGGATTTGAACCGGGGACCTCTTGATCTGCAGTCAAATGCTCTACCATTGAGCTATACCCCCTGTAAAATATATTTTTTCAAAGTAAAAAAAATCCCAGTAATTTTCTTAAATGCATCTGTAGAAACAGCCAACAACGAAGTGTTTGGCTTTTTGGACACTAGCATAACAGTACCCGAGATAACATTCAGATTTGGCTATGTCAAAGGGGGCAACCGGATTTGAACCGGGCACCTCTTGATCTGCAGTCAAATGCTCTACCACTGAGCTATACCCCCGAGCTATACCCCCTTTCAGAGACATTTTGGTAAAGAATAAAAAAATTCCAGGAATTTTCTCAAATACATCAGTATAAGGTAAAATAATGATGTGATTGGCTTGTTGGAAACTAGCATAACAGTACCAAAGATCACATACAGATTGGGACATCATAAAGGGGGCACTCGGATTTGAACTGGGGACCTCTTGATCTGCAGTCAAATGCTCTACCACTGAGCTATACCACCTGTAAAATATATTTTTTCAAAGTAAAAAAAAATCCCAGTAATTTTCTTAAATGCATCTGTAGAAGGTAAAACAACGAAGTGTTTGGCTTGTTAGACAGTACCAAAGATCACATTCAGATTGGGACATCATAAAGGGGGCACTCGGATTTGAACCAGGGACCTCTTGATCTGCAGTCAAATGCTCTACCCCTGAGCTATACCCCCTGTAAAATATATTTTTTCAAAGTAAAAAAAAATCCCAGTAATTTTCTTAAATGCATCTGTAGAAGGTAAAACAACGAAGTGTTTGCTTGTTAGACAGTACCAAAGATCACATTCAGATTGGGACATCATAAAGGGGGCACTCGGATTTGAACCGGGGACCTCTTGATCTGCAGTCAAATGCTCTACCACTGAGCTATACCCCCTGTAAAATATATTTTTTCAAAGTAAAAAAAAATCCCTGTAATTTTCTTAAATGCATCTGTAGAAGGTAAAACAACGAAGTGTTTGACTTGTTAGACAGTACCAAAGATCACATTCAGATTGGGACATCATAAAGGGGGCACTCGGATTTGAACCGGGGACCTCTTGATCTGCAGTCAAATGCTCTACCACTGAGCTATACCCCCTGTAAAATATATTTTTTCAAAG
>JARPMJ010007427.1:0-43067 GCA_033366665.1 Phoxinus dragarum | reverse complement strand
TTTGCATGCATATTCATAATGTGATTACAATGAGGTTTAGGCAATATTGGGACAAAATGTATCTTATGTTCACAATATCTCGATCAAATTGATGCGATTAAACTCATAATTGTAGTAAAATATGCGGCGTTGGCAGATTTTAATCACACTAAACATGCATGTAAGTAGTGGTTGACCGATATATCACCAAGGCCTATATATCGGCCGATATTCAGCATTTTTTTTATATCGGCATCGGCCGATACGTTTTTCTGATTGGCCGATGTTTTGGTAGCCAGACTTTTATTTTGACGCACTCCGGACTTTTATTTTGACGGGCGGCACTGAGAAGAGAACGGCAAACGCCTGATCACACAGATTACACAATTACTTTGTGAAAAATACTGTAGTAGGATTGCAGATTCAAGAATTCAAGAAAGTTGACTGCCATCTAAAGTATAACCATGTTTATTTTAAAGATTTGTTTTCTAATTTATTTATAATTTATTAAATATTGATTAAAATAAATATAAAGTATATATATATATATATATCGGCCACCCTGCTCTCTAAGATATCGGCATCGGCCATTAAAAAAACAATATCGGTCGACCACTACATGTAAGCTTATAAACACATCGCATCTACTCCACTCTGATCAAAGTGCACATGTGCTACTGACGTACACGGATGTTATCATGAGCAGATTCGTAAAGATAGCGGTAAAGAAGGCAAGAGTTCATGTTGACAATGTTGTGCGAGTGCGACATTAATATAATGGAGTATATTGATGGTTAAAAAAAAAAAAACATTTAAGGAGCATTACTTAGTCCATAGAAATGTGTTTTGCATTTGATGAAGTAGATCAAAACAGTGGCCAGTAACACATGTATGTGAATTAATTATGCTGTGCATATTTGAAAAATAGCGGTAAAAATAACCACAATTCTTAGCGAATAATTCAGAATAATAAAAATCGCATGTAAACTGGAGTGAAGAGGTTTGCTCGTGTCATGTAAATAACTAACGGTGATTAAGTCCTACTTGTGCACCAATAATGTGATTATCATCATAAGTAAAACGCAGTCCTTCAGTCACTAACCTGAAGTTTGATGCCCTGGTCCTTTTCAAATGCAACATTTTGTGGGATGGCGACAACTCCATATGCACGTGCTTCTCGTAAGGGAGTCCTTGAAGTTTTGAAGAAGTGTCTTGGCAGTTTGGCAATCTTAACACCAGCTTTAGAAAAATATGATCAGTGTGCAGCAATTGAGGATTCTTGTAGTAAAAAACAAATCATCATAAATCCCAGAGCATTCCAAAAGGTTATTACCTTCAGGATACTCGGCAAAGAGTGAAAACAAATCCTTGCGTTTCAACACCGTAATCTCACACAGTGTTGTTGTACGCATTGTAACATTTCTAGGGATTTTGTACAGCAAATGGAACTGAAAAAAAAAATGTTTACAAAATATACAATTGAATTAGGTTTTCAAAAAACAACATACACTAGTAATGAAAAGTGTTAACCTCTTAACCCTAGGGCAGGGGTCGGCAAGTAACTTTGGCCGCGGGACAATATTTTTTTTATCCAGTAGATGGCGGGCCAGCTACATGGAATAGGTCTATTCGTTACGGTGAAATCACAAAATATAATGCACACAAACGTGTCCCTACTACTTATATACAAACACTGATGAGCATAATCGGTTTTGATGAAGAAGAAAAAAAGAAAAGAAAAAAACTATAGGCTACGAATGCAGATTAGAACCCAGGACCTTTTACACACTTGACGAAAGTTCTGCCACTGGACCATTTAAGCACACGAGCAAATGCCGCGGATACATGTTATTAACGATAAATTAAAACCCATGTACTATTTAAATCGATTGTTGGACATGTTATTGTACATATATCTGATTTAGTATTGTATTACCAATGGACTGTACAACTTTTGAACTTTATTCCTTTTTTTAAATTATTATTTATACGGGACACAAGAGGTCTGCGCAGGACTGTTTTTTTCCGTCCCGCTCCCACAAGGTTCAATTCAGCAACCGCTTAAAATACTTAAAAGTGAAAGCTTAAAAGTGTTCGCCTGCTTTAAAAATTTAGATCTCGTTTTCAGAATCTCAAATCTCAAAAACAAGTCGTTTTTCATTTTTTTATTTTTGGTTTTAATTTGGGGGAAAAAAAACGATTGAACGAATGATACACGGCAGTGATGCGCAGGTCAATGTATAAACAACCCGCACCCGACCGACGTTTTCAACCCGCCCGCAACTCGGACCGCAAACAAAAGAAAGAAAATATTGTACCCGACCCGCAAATTGGGCCATAGACGTAGGAACTAGGGGTGCGCATTTTTCTGAATGCTGTGTTTTGTAATAAAGGCTTGATTTATTCATTTATTTCGTTTTATTTTCTTAACAATTAAGATGCTGCATGTGTTTATCCAGTCTAATCGAAGTGTGCGTCTCTCCTCCGAATTTCCCAACAAAAATCCCCCCCGCCCCCTCTCAGAAAATACATAAAACTCGCATTACTGAGCTATATGCGTTTAAAAGTAGCCTATTAAAATGGCACAATGGCATTGCTCAGTTCAACGTTTTGGGAAATCGGGCATTTTGTCCCGCTTCAGCTCTTATTCAAAAGTTAATAACACGCTCAACATTCAGGTAAATAAGGATTTCCCACTGTCATCTCTGCAGACTGAGCTCGTGCGTCATCCTCGCGCATTCAGCCAATAAAGTGTAGACCTACTGTATGTATTTGATAGAACATTGTGTCTAGTACTATATAAATTACAATGGTTTAATTGGCATTATTTCAAACGACCCGACCGACCGCGACCCGAATATCATTAAAAATATTTTTGGATGACTCGTAACCGCGGGTGACCGCAGGCACTCGTCGCTAATTTTGGATCATCCCGCGCATCACTGATTCACGGGGCCTATTTGTAAACCGTTATAGTAAAAAAAAAAAAAAATGGACTTCCAAAATAATCCGGCGGGACAGAAAATATTGCTGGCGGGCCAGTTTTGGCCCGCGGGCCGCCAGTTGCCGACCCCTGCCCCAGGGTATTTCATTTATGACTCACACTCAGAACTTTCGGGTCAAAAATGACCCGGAGGGCGGGATTCAGATTTTCTTTTTTCCAGCAAAATCAATTAAATATATTTTTGTTCAATAATATTTTTTCTTTTTTTCTTTGGTGTTTTGAGAGAATTTAATGATAATAATTAATATTTATGCAATAATTAAGATCCATTTTTTTCCCCATTGAATATAATAGATTTTTTTTTATTATTATTATTAATGCTGTATTTCAGGTTAAAGTAGAGACTAGGCCTATTGAAAACAATTGAGATTGGTGCCATCTGGTGGATGTAGTGAGCATAATTATTGTGCAATATCATATTTTAAGAAAGGCTTGTGAATTCTAGTTGTTTTTGCCAGATTTCCCTATTTTTTTCAGGTTGTGGATTTTAATATATAATAAGAGATTCTCAAAGACTATTTTTGTAAAGTTTTTTATTTGTTTGGTTGGTTAATAATTGCTTTTATTTCACACATTTCCCAAAATTAGCTTTTGGAATGACACGCGTTCATTTGTGTGTGCGTGTGTTTTTGTGTGTATAAGTGTGTATGTGTGTGTGTGTTTTTTGTCTGTTTCTCACTCTTGATGTTTTAGAGATTCACCCCTTCACTGTTGAGTCCTTTTTTCTGTATCCTGGCTGATTTGTAGATTGTATGCACAAAAAAACTCTGTATTTTCATATTTTTGCCAATTTCCCATTCATTTCCTATGGGGGTCATTTTTGACCCGAAGGTCCTGAGTGTGACTATTTTTTTTACGACCACTTAGACTTATCAAATCCTGTCCCCAATTTTTTTGGGAGTTCATATACCAAGTACCAATAAAGTCACCAAGTTTCGGACCATTCCGATGAAGCTACGATTTTTACAATTTTTTTATTTAAGCGCTTATATATTTTCAGTTTGAAACAAGCATTTTAGACTAAAATATTTTTAGGATATAATAATTAGGTATATTATACCTATGATATTTTACTAAATCATATATAGAATATAGAGAACATGGATCTGAGCGTCATACCTCTCCAACCAATGTACCAGGAAGCAGTTTTGCAATCTCATCCCCAGAATTCTCCCTTAGAACCTGAAAAATAGAGCAAATGAGTTCAGAAAACCTTGTACTTCAAAACGTACTAAATCATTGTCCTCAAAGACTAATGTTAGGCATACCTCTAGAAGTCCATGCTTGACGTAATACAGATTTTGATTAATTTCTCCAGTTTCAGCCAGAATTTGTCCAGGACTGTACATGTAGGTTTTTAATTTCAGCGACAAAGCCCTTTTAAAGCCCGGTTCTGTGTCTCTGAACAACTTGGCCTAGAAAGATGGATAACCACTTTATGATATACATAAAAAGTCTTTGTAATTGTATCAACAGTTAATCAAAAACATTATTATTATGTGCTATTATGGCCTCAGACAATTTATTAGATTACTCACCTTTTTAATCAGAGATTTGTGGCTCCAACTTGAAACATCTGAACGCAGGACAAATGGGAGATCATCCAGGAGTCCTTGAATGACACGACCCCTGTGGTGGTACCAAAGATAGTAATAATAGTCGTGCACCCACGTCTGGATTTCCTCTGGCAATTCCATATGTCTCTTTTATTAAAAGGGGAAAATAAAGATGAATTACTAGTAGAAATGACAGATGAAAGGCTAAAATCTTCTTATTACAAACCATATAATGATGAACAGCCTCCATTCTATGGTAGAATCTTCCTCTTTGTGCCATCATGTTGCCTATAACTGAGCTCATATTAGACATGCTGATTCCAAAGGCAAGAAATCCAACCACCATCACCAGTGTTGCAACTGTGGCCTCTTCCAAATTTGTGGCATGTATATCTCCATAGCTGTTCAATACATTTAATGAGACAATATGATGAAAAAATGTCTTTTGACGAGAAAAGATACAATACTCAAGGTTAACATTTAATCTTGGGTATTCATAAGCTGCTGTGGTTAAAGTCCTTATTTGCATATGACCTGTTTACATAAAGGCTCTAGCATTGCGTGTACTTATATTACACATTGCTGACTGACTGTAATATTAAGGGTTTTATTTTTAGTGAACTTTTCGAACTATAAAAGGTAAGAATGAAACGGTCTCTTCTTCATTCCAATTTTCGCAGTTTCCATCGCCGTTTGACATTTTTCCTATCATATTCAGAAACGACTATTTATATACATTGCGCATTGTTTCCATGACTGCCCAAAGCGTGTGAATATAAGACACGCGATTCGTTGTCGGTTGCTGAGAATCTAGTTACATTATAACAGCATCGTTTCACACTTTACAAGTTTGGCACCGCAATGCAGAGTTACAACCACTAACCCCACATCTAAATTACAAATGTGAAATGCTCCTTTACCCGGGGTTAAAAGCGGTGTTTAGAACGATTTGTCAAAAGCCCGTTTATGTTAATATGAGAAGTATAAAAATATTTTTAGTTCATTATGAAGATGTGGCGGACAGATTAGACTGTGTTGGGCTGCCAGAGTTTATGTAATTAATGGGAAACACTGCATTCTGTGGAAGATAATGCACATTATGTGGGACGCACATGAGCATTTTAAGAAAATGTTTTTGTGAAAAACATTTTTTTTACTTATTGCATTTCGTGTTTTATGTCCTTTACATCATTGTTCTGAACTGGTTTGCCCATGAGACCCATACTGTGATGAATTGAATGAACATAAAACCTACATGCACATACCAGCTAACACACAAAGTACCAGTTACGTGATTTTTTTTGTACTTTACTTTTATTTTATTATATGATGTACTAATTGACAACGTAACTACGACGTTGCATGCTCACGATTTATTTTTCTTTTATTTATATTAAGGAAAAGTATACATAATTTTTTTTTACATCAATTTCTTGTAGAACTTTTCACATTACATTAAAGGGATTGTTCACCCAAAAATGAAAATTCTAAACGATAGGTAGTGACAGAATTTTAGTTCTTGGGCTAAATTAATTTGAGGAGTAAATGTGTGAATGGTCATGAAATCTGTGTTTAATATCACTGCTTTGATATTATTGATATTTTTGCTATTGAGTTTATACGGATGATATACAACTGATTCTTTTAAAAAAGCCAAGAAAAAACTATTTTAGAAAATATATAAGATAATTCAAATACTGTAGCACACTGTACATAACAAATAACAATGACAATTCTCACCCTATGGCACATAGTGTAATGGATGCCCAGTAAAGCGATGTAGCATAGAACTCCATGTCTGTAACTCCTGACGAATTGGCTGAAACTGTAGGAAAAAAACATGTCATTTAAATATCATCATTCAGAAACATGTCACAGGGAGATTTAAAAGGGACCTATTATGACCCTTTTATGCCGCCTCAGGTGTCCCCAGAATGTGTCTGTGATGTTTCAGCTCAAAATACCCCACAGATCATTTATTATACCATGTTGTAAATTCCTATTTTTGAGTAGAAGGGGGAAAAAAAGCTGTTTTTGGGCATGTGTCTTTAAATGCAAATGAGCTGCTGGTCTCCGCCCCCTTTCCAGAAGAGGGCGGAGCCTGTACAGCTTGTGCCTTGACTCCTCTGCCAAAAACGAACAAAACATCTGTTTGGTTTTGATTATCATCTCTATCGTGGTCACGGTCACCTGACATTGCAGTTCTTCGTCATAATGAAAGTTTATTATTTGCAAGCGTTTTAAAGCCATATCAATCTAAAGATATGGTTTTCTGAGCACACACATCCGAAGCACACGCACAGAAAGCTGGCTGTCAGACGGCACTTCACCTGAATATCAAATTAAGTTCTCTTATACGTCTTATTGTGCTTAAAATATGTGGTTGGTTGAACAAAGATAGAAACAGTGGGTATGTCGTCAGGTCTCAAAAGAGGTGTTTATTACCAGTACAAATAAAAATGAAAATCAAAGTGCAGAGTATGAAGGTCATGGCGGCCCTAAATCTTACACCTGCTATCAAGTCTGGGATGCGGATCCTTCACTCATTTTGGTGCACCTCGGTGTCGGACAAAGAAAGAAAAAAAAGAGTAATATATTTTAATATATTTAATATACGGGTAATGATGAGGTTAGCGCCAGTATTCATGCCCACTCCACGCGTGGCGATCAAACGGACAGGGCGACGCTACAGAGAGCAGAGTTAGTCACTCTGTGAATCATGCCAGTTGTTTTTTTTCTTATCTCGGTTGTTTTGTCATATGTTATGCTGCCATATTACTCCATTAATTGACACTATAAATATATTTCCAGGCTTATTAAATCCGCACACACTACCACAATGTTTTCATTACCTGCTTGATCAGTAACGGTCTCTCAACGTAAACGTTTATAAAGACATTTTACAAGTTTATTTCCTTTATCGGCAAGAGCAACTTATGTCAGAATGGGAGAGAGAGTTTCTGGTGGTCAATAAAGAAGGAAATGGAATATTAACATTGTTGCGGTTTAATTACAATGGCGAATCCATCATGGCTGAGAAAATGTATCGTTAGTGAAGGTTTTAATCACAGGTTAGAATTCCAAACCCTGATTTGTTGTTCTGTATTTAAAATGAAATGATGCAACACAACTTCGAATTAAAATCAAATCCAGATCAACAAATCCTTGATTAGCTCTAAACTTTGCTTAATTTACTCCTTATTGGTGTAACCCACCCATAATATATAAAAGCATCTTTGATGTTTTCCATGGTTTCTAGGGAAGTAAAACCAGAAATCAAGAATATGATGTAATTGACAGGCTACGCAATAACACGGGACATTACCAGTTACACTGGTTTAAAATAATATAATGCTGATATCTCTACATTTAAACATTGTTGGAAACATTTGGGATAATGTTAGTAGAACTTAGGGGTGGGCGATATGGCAAAAATATCATATCACGATTTTTTTCAGGAAAATCACGATTAACGATTTTATCACGATTCCTTTTCATGTTGGTTTTACTATTTTGCAAGTGACTGAGCATCACAGCCAAACAAATGTCCCTATTTTAAAAACAAAGCCTTAGGTAACAAAATATAAAATAAAAAAGAATGGCAGACATTTAGGCCAAAGTGGCGAAGATAAAAAATCTTTGTCATTTTCTTTGTTATTAAAAATTAAGAACAAAGATACACATACACAACTTAATATACAAATTAAATAAACAGTGCTTTATTTTTTCAGCTACAGGTGTATTTAACAGCATTGAAGAAAGTAATTAAATGAACAAATATGAAGAAAAAAAACACAACATCGACTTCACTGTATACATTTTACATGGATTCTTATTAAAGCTACTATTAAAGTTCTCAGTCAAGAGTGAGTGAGATGCTCTTTGTATTTTGTTGTTTTATTAACAAGCATTCTCCAAAGATTTAAATTCTCTCAAGCCGTTTTAAACCCGAATAAGTCTCCCTCTTCTGTTGAAAATAAAAGTTATTTGGAAGAATGTGGGTAACCAAACAGTTGATGTACCCCAGAGACTTCCATAATAGTTTTTTCCCACTATGGTAGTCAATGGGGACCAGCAACCGCCCGGTTAGCCACACTCCTCAAAATATCTTCTTTTGTGTTCAGCACAAGAAAGAAATTAATACAGGTTTGGAACAACATTAGAGAGTGAGTAAATAATGACAGAATTTTTATTTTTGGGTAACTGTCCCTTTAAGGACAAGCGGCTGCATGTTTACTATTAGGGCTACTGTCACTTTAAGATCTGCGCGCAACGAGTCAACACGCATTTGACAAGCAGATTTTTTCTTAATTTTTTCTATTGTTCTTTCACTTTAGACATAACCAACTTTGTTTATGTAAACCTTGTGTGTATTTGACAGTATTAGCGCAATAAGACTCGAAATATAACTTAGCCCAGTAATCAGACGCTGTTAGACAGGCTTGTAGTGCATGTGCGCCTCGGGTGTTTCAGAAAAGCGATCGCTAGAACAGCGCATCAGCAGCGAATGGCATGTTTAACCGGCAAGGCTTTAAAGCACATGCAAAATAATTCATTTTTATGAACTACAGTGTCCCGTTCCTCTGCATTTCATGTGGATATACGTCGCGCTGTACAGTATGTTGAGACGGAGGCGCCAGAAATGCAAACTGATAAAATGCACGATCCTACGATATTTCTTCAAAAGCAGATCGTGGACACATTTTAATCGTCCACGATCAAAAATCGTAATATCGCACACCCCTAGTAGAACTACATAAGTCAACAAAAAATATAATTTTTTTTAGAGGTTTTTGGATATTTTAATATTTGGATATTTGGATATTTTTAATCCAAAAATCTTACATATTGTGCCTTTAACATGGTGACCAGGGCTAAGGTAAGAACACATGTGAAATGCGCTTTTTTGAATTTGCCTAATAATTACATTTAATCAATTTTCAACAAAAATCTTCCATAGTGCATTTTAAGGTTTTTGTTTCCCCTCTAAAAAAAAGAATGGCCTTTTTATATGTTATTGGGAATGGAATGGGAAAAAACCCTTACAGTCTGGTAGCAGCTGCAACCAGTTCTCCTCTTTGGGGCAATACCTGACATGACCACCATAAGCTGCAACACATGCCTGATGAAACCTGAAGGAACAAGACATCATTACTTTTTAGCTGTGCAATGTTTTCTTTGAGATATCTGGGAATCAACGATAACAAACCATTGCCATTGTTCTGTTCTAACATTAAAAAAGAAATAAAGAAACTGCTGCATTACTAGTAAATAAAGAAAAGTAATACAGTTATATGCCAATATCTTTGGATAAATCAAACAACGATGAAAAGGACCCTTTTTCAAAGAGAATATTTGTTCATTTATCAGGCTTACCAAAGGCAGGCTGAGGTCTGTATACACAGGACCATAATGGAAAACGATTTGAAAATCGTCAGATGAAGTTTGTTGGTGTCTGGTTCCTTATTGAACGAGGCTAGAAACAAACAAAAAACATTAACTGGTGAATATATCTGAATTGCATGATAAATTATATAAAGTATATAAATAAATAACTTACATATCATGCCAAACAATCTGAACACTCTCAGACATCTATTTGCATTCATAAACCTCAGCCCTGACGCAGCTATTTTGAATGTTTCAAGGGGTAAAACAGACAAGAGATCCAATAAAAACCAAGTCCTGAGGTATTTTTTCCGGGCTCTTTTAGGGTCTGTTATAACCACTCCATGGGTTTCATATCCAATGTAAAACCGTGAAATGATGTTAAGGACGAAGATCAAATCAAGACAGTATCTCGTGAAGATGAGTGCTGTGACAGTAGAGTTGAAAAACAGCTGAAAAAAATGAATTAAAACAAATGAGTTATTTCAAATACATTAGATTAGAACTGATTAACTAAGAATGATTCACTGCTCTCTGTCACCAAGCCATTGAGACATAGTGTCGACCCGTTCTTATAGAATGGGTGTGTCTAACATAGGAGCTGTATACTAGATATTTTTTTAATTTCAGTAGCCTCTACCGATTCATAATTTTCTTGTGACGTCACACCCTTACAGGAATGCCACCCGGACGTACACCCAGTTTGTAAGACTAGGCTGGACGTTAAATGTGCCTGCGTAGAAGGCCTAGCGCACATCTGAGACTAAATCTTATGGTAAGGTAGGTGTAAAGTGAAAAGCTAACTGTTGTTCGGAGCTAATATAAAATGCCTGTATGTAATTATGTTGTAAATATTAAATATCTGGGATTATTAGCAGAAATTGTATACCATACATGGTCTTGCTTGGAGAAATAGCATAAATGCTATTCATTATTTCATATTTACTCATTTTTGATACATCATAATTTCAAAAATAAATAAATAATGTAGCCTATACACAGGTGAAACTCAAAAAATGTGAATATGGTGCAAAAGTTAATTTATTTCAGTAATTCAACTTAAAAGGTGAAACGACTCATTACATGCAAAGTGAGATATTTCAAGCATTTATTTGTTATAATTTTGATGATTATGGCTTACAGCTTATGAAAAGCTTTTCACAATATTCTAATTTTATATATTCTTTATTTTCAAACAGCAAAATTGAGTTACAGTACACAAGTAGTAACAATAGCTGTCAATTTGCTGATGTTGTTTTTTAACAGAACATATACAACAATTAGGGAGAGAGAGAGAGAGAAGAAAAAAAAGGAAACTTGTGCATTACATAATGTACCAATTACTACAATATTTGTGACATAAAAAGATAAATAAAATATAGTATAAAGCACAGGATCATTAATTCAGTACCTCAACAAAGTCCAATCTTAAAGGCTTTACATATTTGACCCATTTAGACCACCGGCTAACAAAAGTACTTTTCTTTAAACGAATGGAAAAAGTAATTGCTTCCATTACATACATGTCATTTACAATATCTATCCATTCTGAGATCGTGGGAGGTTCAGGAAGCCAGCCAGCATCTTGTAAATGCTTTTTTGCAGGCAGAAGTAAGAATGGCATACAAATACTTATCAGTAGTTCTGGTCAAAAACTCACAGTTCCCCAAAAAAAGAGAGGAAAATTCTAAAGGTACCCTACTGTTGAGAATAGTATTTAAGATCTTGTGAAATTCTGCCCAAAATAATTTAATCTTTGGCCAATCCCAAAACACATGCCAGTGACCAGCCTCCCAAACGCCACACATCCTCCAGCATTTACTACCACCAGGGTCAAAATGTGCTTTTTGTTTCGGTGTTATATAAAAACGACATTTCCAATTAAATTCACGCCATATATAAGAGTTTTTACATCTCCACTGAAACTCACATATATTTAACCAGTCATCTCTAGATATTGACACATTGCTTTCCTTCTCCCATTTTTCTTTTATGTAGTCTGTGGAGTGGGTATTTTTCCCCAAGATACCTTTGTAAAACTTAGAAATAACCCCTTTAACAGAAACATTTTTGTATGCAACCAAAATTGTTTTTAATATTGGGTCATTAAGATCTGATTTAGGTTTAATACTGTGTTCAAAATAATTGCGTATTTGCAAGTATCGGAAAAAATCAGAGTTTTCAAGATGGTTTTCCTTTTTCAGATCTTCAAAATTCCTTAATTTCCCATTTTCTGTGAGTGTATAGAAAGTTGTTATACCTTTAGAAATCCATGATTTAAAACGATTATCCGTCAAATTTGGCCTGAAACCAGGGTCAAAAGCACACCATTGGATTATCTGTATTTTATCATTTAAGTGATACTCTCTTTTTACTTTATTCCAAATTTTTAATTGGGTTTTGATCCACGGATTTTGAGTATCTTTTATAAGCTTGTCTAGGTTCGTACAGGCCAGTAGTGCTTGAATTGGAGGATCCTTCATGATTGAGAGTTCAATATCCTTCCACCTGGCTTGAAAATTTGGAGAACATAGGTTAATAAAGGGTCTAATTTGGGCAGCATAGTAATATCCTTTAAAATAAGGTAACCCCCATTCCCCCCTCTTCCTTCAAGAGCTGCAATGTTTTACAATATTCTAATTTTGAATTTGGGGTTTTCATAAGCTGTAAGCCATAATCATCAAAAAGATTTGTCGACTTGAACCGGCGCTGCACAGACCGATCGGTTTATCAAGTTTTCAAGTCGACAAATCATTTTGATGATTATGGCTTACAGCTTATGAAAACCCCAAATTCAAAATTAGAATATTGTGAAAAGGTTTTCAAAGGTGTTCATAAGGTTTGCCTTATGAACAGGAGGTGTGCTAAGACTGCACTATACTGGATTTCCCAGTCAAAGAAAATGGTGTCAAGTCAGAGGCGTCAATTGACCAAAAATGATGAAAAACTAAAATATCTATTTTAAATTTTAGTGATCAGCAAACACTATTATAATAATTAAAAATGTATGTAAAAGTATGTAGGAAAAGTCACAAAGTCTCTTCAAAATGCGAATGAAATTACACAGCGAGTAAAGAGCGCTTCAGAATCACTGAAGCTGTCAGTCAGTTCAGTGCAAAGTCATCTAGTGAAAAAACTCCAGATTCAATCAATGAATCTGTCAAAACTGCACAATTAATATTTTATATCGTGATGCAGGTGTGGCTTTCAGCTTGAAAGTACGCTCAGCCATCAGGAAGTGAGTGCTTCTAATTGGCTACACTTTTCTCTGTTGAAACCTATGAGGTCGCTGTGTCCATCGTATACTGTCTATGATACAACCCAAGGGTGTAATCCATCAGCCGGAAACTGAGGCTTCCCCCGGGGCCGCCATTGATTAGCGGACCCCCACCTGCTGTTAGCATTTCATTGACTCCCATTCATTTTGGCGTCACGTTGACAGCGAATAACTTTACATCTGAGACGTCCAAAGACTCCATTTGTCCATTATTTATTTCTAAAGAAACACGACAATGAATAAAAGGCTCCATTACCTTGTATCTCACGTTATGGCCCCGCAGAAGCAGCTTTTGTAAAAATAGGCTAACGATTGCGTCATAACAATGCGACTCTCTGTTGCACAGTCGAGAAATTACCGTATAGACCGGCGGAGAAGCTCACGGGCAATCGGGGGGACGTGGAGGCATAAAGTCTGATAGAGTCAAGGGAGAAGCCCATAGAGAGTGATGAAGTTGCTCCTGCTGCTAGCTCATGGACAGCTAATACTCACGCTCTCCGTCTCTGCGAGATCCGGAAGGGACTGATTCAGATTTCTCTCGGCACAGCTACTAGAAGACTGACAGCTGTCAGACAGGCTCACGTCACATCTACAGTCGTCGAGCTCAGTTTGAGTCTGCACAGTTCGCCTGGCGATCAGGAAGTGAGTGCTTCTAGTAATTGACTTCACTTTTCTCCGTTGAAATCTATGGGGTCACTGTGTCCATCGTATACTGTCTATGATACAACCCCGACAGGCTGATCGGGACCCCGGCTCGAAGCAGAGCCTGAAGGGTTGTATCTGCTATAACAACCGCCTCGCTATACATTATCCTGCTTATGACATGGCTACCTGCCAAATAAATCAATAATTTGACACAAAATATTGATTTAAAAAGGAGTTTATTGATTTAAAAACGATTGTACTGCTTCCGTTAAAGAACATCGTGTCCATGGCAACGCTCTGTTTTTCATGGCAACGGTGTGTTATACTTAGCAGCGGTTGTTATCAAGAAATAACAGACCGCAGTCTACATTAGTATTTAACCAAGCCATGTAATAAAAAAAATTATTTTGCAGCAGGATTAATAGAGTTATATGACTACGTTTAACATATAATTTGTATTTTAAATTAAAGCGAATATGGTTGTTATTCTTGCCATATGAGTTAAAACGGCGCTGTCTATTTACAACCTGATTTTGCAGCGTTGAGTATTGTAGCCAATCACAGTGATTTCTGTTGAAAATAATAACCAATCAGAGGATCTGAGAATCTGCTCAGTATCTCTTAAAATGTTGATTGAGTTCAAATTTGACACAAGACTAGGGCTAGGGATTGATTCAGATGTCCCGATTCGACTCCGATTTATAAGATCTCAATTCGACTCTTGATTCGATTCACTAATTTCAATGATTTCATTTTCACTGGCCCCACCAAAAAGAAAGTAATAAATCAATAAAATAGTTATTGTTTTTGACCCATTAATCCTTGTATTGTAATGTAATAAATAAGGCTATGACACCCAAAATTTTAGGTACCAGTGAAATTTAACAATTCTCGATTCAAATTTAAATACCAGAGCTAAAACTTCTAATATAAATTTAAATGATTATTAAAAAACAAGTAAACAGTCATTAATACTAATAAAAAAAAATAAACTACAAGCAATAACACAAATAAATAAATACAATAGAACAAAGATACAAATTAAATAACTAGTGCTTTTTCAGGTAAGTCTAAAAGTAGTTTTCAGGTACAGAAATTATTATTTATTTATTCAGTGAAGAGCAGGGAGAGAGTTCTTTGTCTTTTGTAGTTAGATTAACATTAAGACCACAGACAAGAGCAAGAATATAAGCACATATGCTCTTTCTCTGCTGTTTACTTAAGCCATAACCGAGATAATAGTGCCACTGACATAGCACTAGCTCTAACCCATAATTAAACACACCTGAATCAGCTCAAAGTCTCCTGTTAAACTTCCAGGCAGGTGTTTTGGAGCTGGTTGGATCTACATTATGCAGGACAGCTAAAGTTACTAAATGTGAAGTCTTGATTTTCTAATAAATTCATAAACGGTTCTTTTGGCTTCGTCTGTAGCCAGAACATGACATGCTTTTTTTCATCTTTTAATCAACAGTAATGATCACTATCCCTTACATGCATTGATCTGGGGCCTCATTTATAAAACTGTGCGTAGGATCCTTACTAAAAGTGGACGTGCTCCCGAAAGCCAAAAATGGCGTACGCAAAAAAATATTCAGACTTATAAAACCGTGCGCACGCCGTCGCCAAACTGCTCCGTCTCCAAAACGTTCGTACGCATGGGTCAGAGTTTGTGTGCAGGTGCGCATATTTTCCCATAGACATGTATAGAAAGGCTAGATGGCTCAAGACGGAGTCAGCTGTGTCATCACTTGGCGGCCATCTTAGGTCAGGAGACTGCGCTGCTGCTCCCTGCTGCTGTGGACGGAAGGTGAGTGACATACGCCAACTAAAATGCTCGTAACTTGCTGAATTCTTGACGGATTTACAAACGGTTTGGTTTATTACAAACCTTATTAACGTGGCTATGATTTGTGCTGATGCCGATGTTTAAATTGTAGCTTAAAGGAGAACTCCGGTCAATTTTAACATTGAGCTCAATTTTTAGTAAATTTGGAGTGCTGTCAATACAGAGAACAACGACAAAAATCGGTGTTGCCTACACTGTTTTATCCTATTTTAAAAATTTGCACCCTATTGACTTGAATGGGGCAAGTTTTAAACCTGCTTTTATCCTCTTAACATATTTGATGTGTCATACAAGTGCCCAGCCATGTTGAGTGATTCCTTAAGAGTGAACACGAGTGAATCTGACTGCAGTAGATGTGAAAGATATGAATAAAAATGATGTTATATCAGCCAGCGCAAATACCTGTATTTAGTTCCTGTTTTCGGTAGAAGTCCAAAGTAGTCGATTGTCGAGTTCACGCGCGTGATCATAGCAACTAAACCTATGCGCGTGAACTCGACAATCGACTACTTTGGACTTCTACCGAAAACAGGAACTAAATACAGGTATTTGCGCTGGCTGATATAACATCATTTTTATTCATATCTTTCACATCTACTGCAGTCAGATTCACTCGTGTTCACTCTTAAGGAATCACTCAACATGGCTGGGCACTTGTAATGACACATCAAGGATGATAAGACTAAGAACTGGTTAAGTTTAAAACTTGCCCCATTCAAGTCAATAGGGTGTAAATTTTAAAAAGAGGATAACACGGTGTAGGCAACACCGATTTTTGTCGTTGTTCTCTGTATTGACAGCACTCCAAATTTACTAAAAATTGAGCTCAATGTTAAAATTGACCGGAGTTCTCCTTTAATAAAACTCCGTGGCTATAATTTTTCACAAGTATGCAGTTAAATAGCCGCATCCCTGACGTTTATGACACACCAAGCCGTTTGAAAATCGGTTGAAAATTGAGCAAAATATAGTTATTTCAGCACTACATGCACAATAGACTTTAATGTTATAACTGGACGAGCGGTCCTGTCCTAAGATGGCCGCCGTGTGACGTCGTCGGGTCCCATTGGCTCTCAGCGCCGGTAAGCCATCTAGCCTTTCTATACATGTCTATGTATTTTCCCGTCAAGTTTGTTTTTATAAATCACAACTTATGCGTCGGAAGTGGCGTACGCCTCTTTCTGGGCCTGTTTTGTGCGTAGCTGCTACGCAACGGTTATAAATGAGGCCCCTGACCAGACTAAAATAACGTTACCCTGCCATACCTTGACATCCCTGGCCCTGATTAAACTAACTTTACATGAAACGCATTAACTTTTCACTACTACAACCTCTAAGAATTGACTCAAACTAACATACTAAGGCCTAAAGAAACATCTTACCTCATACAGAGCCACTGTTACTGCTGCCAGACATGTCAAGGAAATAAACGCGTTCCACACACGAACATTACGCTGCTTTGGAGAATAAACAGACTCCTCATCCTCCAGCTCCTTAGCTTCGTGCATCTGCAACAAGATCTCAGCTTTAATCTCTGACACAACATAAGAGTAGCTACACTAACGATGCAGATCTCATTTTAGAGCAGTAAGAAGAGAAAAAGCGATCGCTGTCAACAAATGTCGACAGTCAGTTCAGTTTTCTGATTCGTTACTGAATTCAAACCAAGTGACAACTTAAAACCTTTACGAATCAAGTAAAAACTACATCAACGTATTTGGATATTACTGTAATGCTAAAATTAACTCATTTTTATTAACTTTACTTACATTGTACGCTTGAAAGTTGTCGATTCTTCACATTTCGATCGGTAGTTTCCGTTGATTCCGTTGGAAGTTGGATGAACGTCAGCGCTTACGTCACACGACACGCGGGAGTGCAAAAATACCATAATAATTATATTTTTATTATTTAGGATTTATTTATATAGAAAAATTGTAAGAGTGATGTTATACATTTGTTTAAAACGTTAAACATAACATATTTAATACGTAGCCTAATAATTGGAATTTATGTTGTAATCTACAAATAATTAAAATAATATCTGGAATATACTATATACTAATTTTGGTTTGATTAATGGTTAAACTTCATTTGTATAGCCTACTATATTTTACAAATATTAGTGCAAAGCAACTTTTTCCCCTGACATTTTCTGTGGACCTCCTAATGCTCCCTGGCAACCCCTGGAGTCGGGACATTTTTATTTAAAATTAATTTAAATAGGCTTACTACTTAATTTATTATCTTCAAGCCTGGTCATTCTGATTTTCTACAAAATGACATTGTTGCTTAAGACGGCATATACCTCATCTACTAACATAAAATATATCAAAACATTTTTTACAGTGTCCTTGTTAAGCCTACATGTTTATAATACATATACACTAAAAATGTCAACTTTTTCAACCCTGTTTTTATTTTTATTTTTTTATGGCATCCACCTCATGAATTAGGCCTACCCCATAACATCTATATGTGCTCCTTTTCCTGAAGTAAAAATTACACAACGCAAATATGAGTGATATGAGAATTGATTTGAAACCTTACATTAACATACAGATAATGAACAAAAAACACAAACAATAAAGAAAGAAAAAAAGAAAGAAAAAAAAACTTCAGGGACAGATTGACAGAAAGAGAGACAAAAAGGGGAACCGACCAGTGATGCGCGGGTTGATCCAAAATGAGCGGGTGCCTGCGGTCACCCGCGGTCACCCGCGGTTACGAGTCATCCAAAAATATTTTTAATGATATTCGGGTCGCGGTCGGTCGGTTAGTTTGAAATAAAGATGCCAATTAAACCTTTGTAATTTATATAGTAGGCTACTAGACACAATGTTCTATGAAATACATAGGTGTACACTTTATTGGCTGAATAACTGCGCGAGGATGACGCACGAGCTCATCAGAGATGACAGTGGGAAATCCTGAATGTTGAGCGCGTTATTAACTTTTGACTAAAAGCTGACGCGGGACAAAATGCCCGATTTCCCAACACGTTGAACTGAGCAATGCCATTGTGCCATTTTAATAGGCTACTTTTAAACGCATATAGCTCAGTAATGTCAGTTTTATGTATTTGCTGAGAGGGGGCGGGGTTTTTGTTGGGAAAGTCAGGGGAGAAACGCGCACTTCGATTAGACTGGATAAACACATGCAGCATCTTAATTGTTAAGAAAATGAAACGAATTAAATGAATAAATCAAGCCTTTATTACAAAACACTAGGCGATATCGTACAGCATTCAGAAAAATGCTGCGCCCCTAGTTCCTCCGTCTATGGCCCAATGACTACGATGAGCATTTACTAGCTACTTTAAAAAAACGCGGGTCAGGAAGCGGGTCGGGTACAATATTTTCTTTCTTTTTTTTTGCGGTCCGAGTTGCGGGCGGGTTATTGAAAACGTCGGTCGGGTGCGGGTTGTTTATACATTGACCCGCGCATCACTGGAACCGACAATGACATGTATAGTCAGATAGACCTCAGACTGATAACATGAATGATAATAACTCTAAATGTTAACATTTGGAATATACTATGCCATGACATGCATGGCATATGCTAATTTACACAGACTATTTAATGCTGTTCATGTACATGTATTTACACAAAAAATGCATAATGCAAATAACTCATATAAGGGTGAAGCTGCAATATCATCACAAAATCATTATTGTTGATTATCTCTCCTGATGTTGTAATAGTGATACTGTCGAGTAATAGATGAAAAAAAGCATGTCATGTTCTGGCTACAGACGAAGCCAAAAGAACCGTTTATGAGTTTATTAGAAAATCAAGACTTCACATTTAGTAGCTGTCCTGCATGTAGATCCAACCAGCTCCAAAACACCTGCTTGGAAGATTCCAGTAATCCTGGAGACTTTAAGCTAATCCAGGTGTGTTTAATTATTGGGTTAGAGCTAGCGCTATGTCAGCCAACTCACGATTATAGGCTACCTTCATTATAAATAAACATTACTTCCATATTACAAATGGGATCCTATTTGTAGACTTAACGGACACACGCACACAGAAGCCATTGTAAGTCCACAAGACCAAAAGTGAAAACTCACACTGATTTCATAGCTTTTTTTTTTTTAATGCTTTTTTTTTTTTTTTTTTTTTTTTTGCATAGTTTAATAAAAACCTGTAGGTTTAGATCTTTTTTGGCCATTTATTTTCTCAGATATAAACCTAACCAAGTTTAATGTTTTGTTATTCCCTCATATTTAAAAATTTGATGGTTTAAACATAATTTAAATATCCCCACCGGGCATCCCTTTTGGCCACTGCTGTATGAGAAGAGTACATTTCAAATTAATAAAATGATACGTGCAGGACTATCTTATTCTCATGCAACACACACACACACACACACACACAAAACACACACAAACAAAAACATTTCCCCTATCGACTGATTTTTAAATCCGTTTTTATGTGCACTAACGACACAAACACACTTTGAAGCCGATCAATTTCAAATGCAAAAAAAAAAAAAAACAGTTTCCTCAATTTCATAGTTCATCTCAATAGTTTTTTGGGGGAAATTATACACACTCTAAAATTAAAGTTTCTTTATTGGCATATATGGTTCCTTAAAGATCAACGTGACCTTTCCAACGTGATGACGTAATACGTGGCGCATCTCAGAGATGGTACAAGACGGGGATTTGTGGTTAAAAAGTATATATATATATATATTTTTTTTTTTTTTTTTTTTTTTTTAATGACCGATTGTTTCACTAGATAAGACCCTTATTTCTCGACTGGGATCGTGTCGAGACTTTGAAGCTGCATTGAGACGGACATTCGTTGCTTCTTTTGAACATTGGGATAGATGGTTGCCATTGAAGGCCATTCTGTGTAGAAAAATCCTGGAATTTTTGCCTCAAAATTCTTAATTTCTTTTCGACTGAAGAAAGAAAGACATGGATATCTTGGATGACATCAGGGAGAGTAAATTTTCAGCAAAACATTTTTTGAAAGTGAACTAATTTACATAGACAGTGGAGTCTATGTTGATTTGATTGCACATCGAAATCCACAAGCTATCCACAAACACACAGGAAGTCATTCACAAATTAATGTCAGTCAGAGTTGTGTTTGTCACATAAAAAACTATTTGTGAATGTTTTTTATTGCCAATTTTCATTTTTTTGTGAATTTCATAGCTACATTTTTGTAAACTCCTTAAGTATATTTGTGGATCCCAATAAATTTATTTGAAATAAAGGAATGATTCTACCCCCATAATGTCACATAGCCCACTACATCGATCACAGCTGAATGATTCACCAGAGCCCCAAGTCAAAAAGAGAACGTGCAGTCCTGCATGAATCTTTTTTACCGTAAACCACCGTATATTCCCTGATCTGTTGTGTCGTGTCGATCTCAGATGGTCGACTTTAGGGGTAGTAAACCTCTATTCTTCTAGTTCAGTGCCTCGATTAAGATCCAGCAACCTGCAGTTAATTTGGACATAACAGGGTCAAAACAGTTAATTCTGTCGAAACGTTTTTCTCGTTCAAGCTATCAAGGCTTTAAGGCGACGCAGAGACGAAAAATGGACAAATGATTATCCTTCATCTGAGTTTACACGTTGTCTTTTGATGTCATTAGAGATTCGTTGACCTTTAATATGAAGATTGGTGGTAGTGAAGTATGGATCAGATGATAAAATGATGTATTTCACGACATTAAATGCTGTTTGCGGGATGTTTTCCCTGATATAGTGGATCGTCACGTAGTTCTGGAATGTGCGTGCGCGTTTATTAGAAGGATTGTGAGCGCGAGTGGAAAGTGTTGGGTCTTCTGTACGTGGCAGCGACAAAAACCACTGCAAACCCTGAAACACAAACAGTGGAGGGGTGTTTATAAAACTCTTTTACTGGGTCTGCCCCATCACACTTTACTTTCAACTCAAAACGAGGTAAGAGCTCATACATGTTTAATGTTTAATGGTTCAAACTCGATTGTTTAAATCTGCAACATCATTAGAAACCTCTAACATTTCACGTCCAATGTTTCTTATTCTAACGTTATCCGTTTTTATTCAGAGTAACGTTAGGCTATTGCAATCAGTTGCACGCACGTTTGAAAGTGCAGTTTATCAGCAGATGGTGAAATGTAAGAAGTAGCGGTGTTTTAATTCATGTAAACCTTGTAGTAAAATAAGTGTGGATATGGATACGTTAGCCTACTGTTTTATATTTATTTTCATTCATTGAACACCTTAAATATAATGTTTTAGGTTATATATGTGTAATATAATATAAATGTATAGTAAAATATACTGTATTTCACTTTTACTTTTCACTCATTGAATTCAAGGCTCACAGTTAGCTGCTGTTGTGATGAGTCTAATTAATATGAATAAATGTATTATCTACTGTATTTTTAAGAGCTAACATCTGTGTCTGAATTCAGCAGAAGGTGTGAAATAAAATAATTGATCGTTTTATTAAGTGATGGTAGATTTTTGCTCTTGGAAACTCAAGGCAAATCCTCATGGGGTGGACAGGAAATTTTCTAGAAGATGTCGTCATTGCTCTTGTGCACTGACTTCAGAAACATTTGAGAGTTAACTTTAGAGGAAGTGTTGGTTTGCTCTTAAAGTATAATTATTCTTTTTCTAACAGTACACTAACATGATTTGCTTTGAGGCAAATTATTTGGTGAACATTGGTTTATGCATCTGAATTTTTAACTCTGTTCAGATGGAGCATGCAGGTCATCGGTAAAGTGGGACCTGTCAGCATTCAGAACCCTTAAGAAGGACCATTAGCATAAACAAGAACGGCTAAAGATTCAAACACAGCTGAGTTTACATTACTTTTAAAGTAGGTGCGAAGGCAGAGTCAATCTGAACTCCAGATGTTTAAGAAGTAGATTGAATCTGACTGTGTATTACTGTTTAATTAACTATTTGCCAAAGTGCTGGAGTCAAAAAATTGAAAATTATCCCATAATTTACTCATCCTCAAGCCATTTTAGGTGTATGACTTTCTTCTTTCAGACAAACACATTCAGAGTTATATTAAAAAATATCCTGGCTCTTCCAAGATTTATAATGGGAGTGAATTTAGATTTGGAAGCTCAGAAAAGCGCATCCATCCATTATAAAACGTAATCCATACGACTCCCGGGGTTAATAAAGGCCTTCTGAAGCAAACCATGTGTTTTTGTTTGAAAAATATCCATATTTTTAACTTTTATATACTCACTAGATTACGGTAACGGCCATATGCAAGTCTAGTTCCGGCGGAAGTGTGACTTCTAACCTCTTTACTAACTGAATTGCACAAATATAACACACACTCTTAGGAGTGGAGAAGAAATAGATAAACTGAGACTTTCAGTTTTTTTCTCAGACTATGGTGGTTTGATCCATAAACGACGTAAACAGATTTTAGTAGTTAGTAGTTTTATACATAATCTGGATTGTGACTTCCTGAATCTAAAAAGGAATGGAATCGTGAGTTCTCTGGTGAACTTTTTTAAGAGACTTGTGGATTCTCTCTGTGGTTTCCATTTCGAGTTTAACCAATTTCACCCACGCCCAGTTAAACTGTTTCGTTCTGTCGGGTTTTATGCTTTGACTGTAATGACTGGTCATTAGCTAAAGGAGTTGGTCACATTTGTACCAAAACGTTTGTTGTTTGTGACAGTAACTAATTCCACTTCTTAAAACCATAAACAGTTATATATATATAATCCATTCAGTGGTTGTTATCAATATTTCATCATATTTAAGCATTAATAATTAATGATAAATAAGCTACTTTACATGTAAACTTAATTCTGGTGAATGCATAGTATACTGGCCCCATTTCTTGGTAGATTTAGAAAAGTGTTTGCTCTGTAGTTTTTACCCATTGCTTTGAGGTTGCTTACTGGCCTCACGTTTGGTCCCTATATATATAATCCCTATAGATGCAAGTCAGCAGGTTCCTTCTTCAATTCAGCCAACTTGTGCCATCAGTTCTTATAAATGTAATGCATTGAACATGTTCAGAAACTTTTTGAGTCAGACATCAAGCTGAATATATTGGTCTCAGATTTAATTTAATTTCTTTCCTCTATGCAAGTTGAATTGGTTGCTGTATAAAAATATATCGTTGTATAGTCGCTTAGTTACATGGCAAGTTTTCCAATCTACAGTACACTAGCACAATGTTCTGTTTGGTCTTCAAGAAAAACCCTGCAGCTGTTTCTTGACCCATTTGTGGTTAAACACCAGAGCTTTCTTCAGTCTATGCTCTGACTTGGCTTAGTATTTATGTCTGCCCTCAATAGTAAAAAAAAAATACTTAACATGCATATTGCAAGTATATATGCAGCCTTGGTGACTCCTTTCAAAAACATGTAAAAAAATGTGTTTTCAAACTTTTTACTGATATTGTGTACAGTATATACAACATTTATTTTGACAACCTCAGCAATTTTCAGTTAAAGACTTTAAATCCACTGGGATATACAGTACATCTGCACATTTCTAAAATATCTGTTTGGTTTTCTCGTAGGTTTTGCTTGACGATGGCAACATTTCTGGCGCTAACGCTGTTGACTCTGTTCTTCTCTTCACCCACGCAAGCAGAAATCTTCACGTCAATCGGTAAATTTCTGAATTAAGTCATTCTATTTTTCAATTGAACTTGCAGAGACAACTGTACTGTGAGTAAACCATTGGAAGGTTGATCTTCCTAAGCCGTGGCAATACTGTGGCTTTGTAGTGCTAATACAATGTAGCTGTTTGTTTGAGCTTCTTGTCCTCCCCAACACAGCTGTTTGTCTGCAAAGTGGCAGATGAGGGGAGTGTTTGGCAAACATTCCTTTTGTAATTCCATTTGGTGATACCAATCTTGCAGAAATTACACACTGATTCTTTAATGATAAACATTTCAAGAAATATTTTCATTATGCTATAAAACATACTGGAAACTTCCTTATTAGTCAAAAAATGGCTTCTTTTGAAACCAACTTGCCAAAACAACTAATTTTCTTCTTGCCAAGCCAGTGACTAAATGGTAAACTTAACACTGTTCCCCTTAGTAGCATGTAAATCACCTGTTTTTTAGGGGCCACGCCCCATTGTATCCATTTTTTCTGCTTATTATTCCTCCTTATTATGAACCGTTAGTTGGAAAATGATGAAAATTGGTACACTTGTAGTGATGGTAATGAATTGTAATCTGACCAATGTTAGGAGTCTCTAGGATCAACTCCATAGCGCCACCACCAGTTAAAAAAATCACATTTGAAACAGCTATAACTTTTGAAGCCCTTTGATCTAGAAAAATTAAGCTTATTACACCTGATTCCATGCTGATCACATTCAACATCATGCATTAAGACTCCGCCTATTACAGTAGTGGCCATTTTGAAAAGTACAGTATTCTGTTTTTTCACTACTCATCCTTCAAAATTTGTCCAATTCTTACGTAAATTGGCAGAAATTATCTTTGGAACGAGACACAGATTTTCAATACCCACTGGTCAAAAAAAGTTATGATGTTGTGAACTTAACTAGGTCGACCCAAAATTGGTTCAGAGGCTGTATCTCAGGCAAACTTTGATCAATCAAAATGAAAATTGGTACGCTTCTTTGGAACCATGATCTAGGAGGCCATGCCAAATTTGGGAACAGTGCCACTGCCACCTATATGTCATGAGATCTGAAAAATGGCTATTTTGCTAATAACTTTTTAACAGTTTGTCAGAAAATCTGTGCTCATTTTCCATATGGCGGAAAGTCCAAATTAGTACTTATATGCCAAGTTCATACAAGACTTTATTTGACTTTATTCTCTATTGAAACTAGTATATTTTATCTAGTTTTTTCTGTCATTTAAAAATGTTCATTCTCACCTTGAATCTCTCTCCCATATCAAAACAAAAGGCTGTCATCTCTGAGACACATTAAGCTTAGTTACAGAATTTCCAAACAAAAGCATGTTTAAATAGTTTAAACCATTTTTACCGGAACAATTTTACCAATGTTCTGTCAATTTTTTTTTTTAACTTACACATATACACATAACAATAACAAATATCAACATCAACATACAAAGAAAATGAAGAAAAAAACAAAGTACTTCTACAAACTTCTTGAACCCATTGATCTCATCATGCTGATCACATTCAACATCTTAAATATTTCTTAGCTACTTTTGTAACCCATGGGACCATTGGAAGGGCTTGGCCCCGTGATGGCTGCTTGCAGCTATATTTTAAATTATGATTATATACAGAAAGCAATCAAGTCTTTATCTGTTCTACACTTTACCAAAATTCCCATTCAATGATGTGGTTTACACTGGACAATGCAATGGGAGTAGATCTAAATATATGCAAGAATCAACACTTTATATTATGTCTCGACAGCTGAAATATTAAAAAGTAATTTTTTTCCAAAGTGTTCCACACTTACCTAGCGATACATGCTTCATGTGGTAATATATATCATGTGGTAAAGCTTGATGGTAAATAAATGTGCCAAATCATGTGCTTTTTTGGCCTTGTGCTCTTTTTTTTCTTATGGTAAAATTGTTCCACCTTCTTTCATAGGCCAAATGACAGACCTGATATTTACAGAGAGAGAGCTCGTCAAATCCCTGAAAGAATACATTGAGGCGGAAGAGTTGAAACTTGAAGCTGTAAAGAGGTGAATCTTTAACTAAAATAACTTTCACGTGACTTTGACGTGAACCCATGACTCATTGGTGTGTTTATTTTTCTTGGTGCCCATCTGCTGGCTTCAGCTGGGCTAATAAACTAGATCTGTTGACACATGCATCCACGTCGGACCCCGAAGGCTTCCTGGCTCACCCGGTGAACGCCTACAAGCTGATGAAGAGACTCAACACTGAGTGGTCGGAGTTAGAGAGCCTGGTGCTACAAGACCCGTCAGATGGTACAGTCTATCCACCTTTTTCCTAAGCCTCATGATGCATGTGCAAATTATGGGAGTAACCTCTGTTAAACTGTGAACAGTCAGTGAAAGGTTTGCTCTATGAACACAATAATAAGCATTTTAAAATCCTGGGTATAATGAGATGACATTATTCTACTTGCCCTTCAACCAGTAAAAATTTAAAGGGCACCTATTATGGAATTTTGAAATTTACCTTTCATGTAGTGTGTAACATAGATCTAAGTGAACAAAAACATCCTGCAAAGTTTGAAAAATGAAAGTGCACCGTATATAAAGTTATTGTCTTTCAAAAGTAAGAGTCGACTCTGAGTCATTTTTATGAATCGTTAGAAGACCGAAGCTTTTTCTCTGACTAGATGATGTCAACTTGTCAAGTTATTTGAATACGATACGCCCACTTATTGCGCTCCAAGCCCAGCAGGGAAAACATCATGGCGACGAGACGCTGTGTTCTGAAGTGCGTCTCAAAAGCCAACTTTTTTCATCTGCCCAAGGAGGAGCATTTGAAGACTACAATTCATATATACAGCTATACCACAGAAGTGTAGTCCGAGCCTTGTGCTTTGTTCGCGCCATTTTGAAGACTATTGCTTTACCAACTTAAATGCAATCAAACTTGGATTCGCGAGCCGGCTGATATTGAAGGAAGGTTCAGTTCCAAGTGTATTTGCATCAGCTTCCTCCTCCGTATCACAACCTGTAAGTGTTATTAATAATTGTTGCTTTTATGTTTTATGTAGCATGCTTAATAATTATTTTGTTTGTTGTGTAAGCACCGTTTAGCTTCTAGGTCTTCAATGACAATTGTATTGAGATATGTGAAGTGTTTGTCGTTGTTTTCGGAGTAAGAATAGAGTAATACCTCGTAACGTAACTGCATTTTTTTTTTTTTTTTTGTAAAAACGTTATGTTTATGCATCGGGCTAACGCAAACAAAGACTGATTGTGCTTTTACAATATGAACTCTGGGCTATGCTCGCTAACATAACATTAAATTCTTTATATTATTTTTAGTTTTTTTACTACAAACTACAAAGCAGTGGACTATAATCATTATTATAACACAATTTAATTGATAAAAGCATCATTGTATTCCGTGTTAAACAATAAGTATTATCTCTGTAAACACTGCTGGGTCATCTGACCAATCAACGCAGATTAGCGTCGCGCAAAGGAGGGGTTTGAAAAATGAGTCGTTGAACGAATCATTTGGGAGTCGGTGAGCAAATCAGGTAAAAATATACGACAACAAAAGTGTTTTTTGTCATTGCATGCATGTAAAACTGTTGTTGGGGACTCCCACAACAACATTAGGAACATTTTAAATGTCATAATAGGTGCCCTTTAAAGTGTAAAAGTATTAACAAATTAACTACAACAGACCGCAAAAGCTTTGTTATTTCCACAGCAATATTACGGACTGTTAAATATTACTGTGGTAATATGTGTCTGCATTAACACGTTGTTAATCAAAAATGTTCACTAACTGGAAGATTGAGTGATAAAATGTTCGTTATTTTGACAGACATTAAATGTAGTACATGCTTTAGAAAGATTCCAGGAAACACTGCTAATATGGATTGAAAGTGAAAAGGGGAGGCGATTACATTTGAAAGCATCTGTGTGAAAACAAACCTGCAAAGAGACGTGAGGATTTGGGGAGAAAAACAAAATATTATTCGTGTATTCCAGTGAATTATGGAATATATCATGAATTAAATCCGGAGAGCAGGCCACAAATGCTCAGTATATGTTGTCCTTTTGAACATGAGAACAGAAGGACGTTTTACAGCTCATTCAGTCAAACTGATGGATAAGGATTATTTGTAGCACAACCTTATGATTTGAAATCATTTGTTTCAGTCTTTTTGAGGGGAACTTCCCGAAACCGGAAGTGGCTCTGATAATCTAAAACACAGTACAGGCTCGTCAGGAAAAAGGTGGATACGTTTATCACAAACAAGTCGTGGTAGATTTAACTTGAGAAAGTTGTTTTGAAGAATCATATAATCAAAGAAAATGGTCTGGAAGGGTCTGCAACTTTTTGACTGGTGAAAGATAGAGACTCCAGACCTGGGCAAATATAATTTAATACCATTTAAAACGCTTATAAGAATATAAACAGTTATATATATATATATATATATATATATATATATATACACTAGAGGTTGTTAGATATTGATCTAATTCGACTAAGTCTGCAAGGATTGAGCAATGAAATGTTTAGTAGATATTCAAAGATTTGTTTAAATGATATAAATGTTTATTTGCTGAATGCTGACGGTAAATGAGAAAGTATTATAGTGTTTGCCTTTTTATTACTAATAATCTAAAATAATTTTTCATATACAGTTTACTTTCTTTGTTTAACAATTCTATCTAATAACATATTAGATAGGACTGTTAAAACAGTTACGTAAAATAACGAAGACTCACCAGCTTCAAAATAAAAGTCCCGCTTCTGACACATCGGCCGATATCGATGCCGGTATTTATAAAATACCAAACATCAGCCGATATATCAGCCTTGCCAATATATCAGTCGCCCACTGATATACAGTTCACACTACTGGTCAAAAGTTTCTAATCATTAAAGGGATAATTCACCCTAAAATGAAACTTAGGTCATCATTTACTCACCCTGGTGTTGTTCTAATGCCGTACGCCCTTCAGTCTTTTATGGACCACAAAAGGAGAATTTAACAAATGTACCGCTCGCGCTCGTCTATATAATGGCAGTGAATAGCAAGCTTAAAAAAAAAGACGCAAACGTATCATAGAATGATCCCATGGGACACATGCCATATATTCCTAGAGTTCTAGGGGTATATGATAGGGTTTCGTGAAAAACAAACCAAAATTTAATGTATTATTTAATGAAATTCTTGACTTTGGCTGTTGGGCTTCTCTGCACATCTGCACGACGTGCACATTTGTGAAACTGGACCACAAAACCAGTCACATGGGTACATTTTTTGAAATTGAGATGTATACACCACTTGAAAGCTGAATAAATAAGCTTTCCATTGATTTATGGTGTGTTAGGATAGGAAAATATTTGGTCGAGATACAACTTTTGTAAATCTGGAATCTGAGGGTTCAAAAAAATCGAAACATTGAGAAAATCTCCTTTAAAGTTGTGCATTTATGTTCACGATTGTGCTGCATTCACTCACACAAATACATGTTTTATATATTTACGGTAGGAAATTTACTAAATATCTTCATGGAACATGATCTTTACTTAATATCCTAATGATTTTTGGCATAAAAGAAAAATGTATAATTTTGACCCATACAATGTATAGTTGGCTATTGCCACAGATATACCCATGCGACTCGAGACTGGGTTTTGTGATCCAGGGTCACATTTGTGAACTGCGTCTCAGTTCACTCTGTTTAGCTCAGAAAAACACACAAGTTGTGAGAAACCAGGATTAACAAAAACGCAACCTAAATACAACTCAAACTGCAAATCTGCAAGCATATACAGTAGTACACTCATATACACGATATAGCAAATCTCAACGGCCTGATTGCTCGTGAATAGAGTCAGTCACTGCAGCTCTCATTTATTTTCACCCTAATGTGAACTTGTGTGAGCATGTGTTGCAACATGTTGACACGTGGAGTTCTTGAGAATGTTTCCACTTAAAATGAAAGCCAAGGATAATGTACAGTCAGCCAAGTAACCCTGACAGGGAGATCCGGACCCCGACATGAAGCAGATTATTATGAAATGCATACATGTACATACTCTTGAGTTAAAATCTCTTTATAATGTGAGAATAAAGATGCATGCAGTCGAGAGACATGCAACTACCACAGCTGGAAAGAGCAGGACATTTATACAGTTAAACTCATTAATCAAAAATATTTGACCATATAACACTGCCATTGGTGTACTGTACTTGATTCTCATTGGTTGTCAATGAGTAAACAGTTTTTTCTTCTTCTTCAGCAAACACCAGATACCTTCAAGCCATGTCTAATATATTTCTCTCTCTCTCTCTTTCCCCCTGAAGGCTTCATATCAAACATGTCAGTGCACAGACAGTTTTTCCCCGACGAGGAGGATGAGAAGGGAGCAGCCAAAGCGCTCATGCGTCTGCAGGACACGTATAAACTGGACTCAGAGAGTTTCTCCAAAGGCAAACTGCCAGGTCAGAGGCAGCACGCGGGTAACTCGCACTCTTGTTTCGAGATCTCTTTGTGTTCATTTTATACACGGCTTGCGGTGATAAAACGCAACCCATCATCGCAACACTTTAAATGGGGAACAAATCAAATACACCCTCACTATCAGTGCAATGGGTTTCTGAGACTTCAATAGCGTCTTCATGAGAAGTTGAAGATTTTTTTTAGTGAATGTATTTGCTTATTTCCTAGTTTTTATTTGGGCATCAAGCACCTATTGTATCCGTTGGCGTTCTTCTTCTTCTTATTATTATTCCGTTTCTTCTTCTTCTTCTTCCGCTCTGGAAGTCTATGGCACCCCAATGGAACCGCTTGCAGGAAAGTTATGAAATTTGGCACATTGATATAGGACGGTCTAAACTGTCATCACACCAAATGTGGAGTCTCTAACTCAATCCCTCTATTTTAAATTGAAATTGTAACTTGTTTTGGTAATATGGTATTATATTTCTCCATCAATACTAAGGATATTTTTTGTTTTGCTCCTTTCTTTTAAATAAGACACATTCAACTGTGCGTCATTCTGTGCTGTCTGTGAACAAGCCCGAAGTTTTAGTATGTCAGTGAATAACCACTAACTATGTGCTTTATGTGAATTTTCCTGAAAAAATAATAAGCAAATAAGCCAGATTTCCAATATAAAGGTCCAATATCAAATCCTTACCAAGTCCTATGATAAATGATGTGATGTTCTGTCCACAGGGGTGCGCTACAATGCTCTGTTGACGGTGGATGACTGCTTTGACATGGGGAAACTGGCCTACAATGAGAATGACTACTATCATTCAGTGCTGTGGATGCAGCAGGCGCTGAGACAGATGGACTCGGGAGAAGACGCCAAGACCATCAAGGCTGATGTTTTAGATTATCTTAGTTACTCTGTCTATCAGATGGGGGATCTGCCACGAGCCATCGAACTCACCCGACGCCTGGTGGCCATTGGTAGGCCATTGTCTCTCTATATTGGAAGTGTAATCTCCAAATAAAAAGCACATTAAGAGAATTTTATAATGTAATTCATATCATATTATTAAAAGGTTAGTTCCAGTCCTTGATTCTGATTGGTAAATAGCTGTGTTTTATTCACAATAAAACACGGCTATGACCGCTTCACCCAACGGTTCTGTGTATCACTACACAACGCCCTTAGCAACCACTCTTAGCAACGTAAACATATGCTCTCATTGATATTGTTCAGCTTATAGAGTATTGTGAGTGAGCGAGTGTACCTGCATTGACAGGAGATATTAGTAATGAATATCTATATTCGTAATGAAAAAATCCGTTTGAATGTCCGCTGCGATATCTTGTCCTTAAAACAGTTCATATATATATACACTAGATCTCGCCTTGGGGTTCTAAGCATGCGTCAAAACCGCCGCCATCTTGGAACAGGGGTCTTGTCATAGGAAGTAGCTAGTAACGCTGCTATCTCCGCCTGTACTTTCCAATTCATGGATGATGCCGGACTTTTGTGCTGCGTATGGATGTTCACACGAATGAAATCTGAACTAGGAAGAATGTTTTTCAAAAAAAATGTTTTTCTTTTTTTCTCTGGACTCAATAATAAATACATGTCTGACCGTTGGAACGAACCAAAAAAACTAGAAAATTGCATTCATGACGATGTATGGTGATTTTATTTCCGTTAGACCTTTGCCTACATTGACGCTGATGCATTAAAGAGGAGGGGCTTCCCTCTTCAATGATGGCGGCTCTATTCGGTTGTTAAGTCTGACGTCAGGCGTGACGTTTAGCCACTTCCGGGTCCAACAAACAACATATAAAACCCATAGACTACATAAGCCTTTTTCTCAAATGGCTGGTTTTGCTTTGGCGCTAGTGGGTGCTAATGTTAGCACCCACTAGCGCCAAAGTTTCTTCATTTGTTTAAGATTTGTAACTTACCTTATCAAATGCAGCCATTTTCTCTTCTCCTCGTCACAAGGAAAGCGGTAAAATGACAGCTGAATGTCACTTGGTTTTTTTTATTCTGATCTTTTGATACAACACGGGACACAGCACTGGGGCATGATAAAACACGAGCGAACAGCGGTAGGTAGATACTGAGGACCCGGCCTTTGGACCCGGAAACAGTATTATCGGAGAGTGGTTACGTCACGACTTAACAACCGGATTGACGCATTCGTTCCAATGAACTGCTGTAGCCAAGGCAACATCTAGTGTAAATATCTATGATAACAGTTAAGAGGTTTTCCCGTGGCCCGACATGCTAGTCATTTGTCAGTTGTGTCTTGCTTCTCCGTGTTCACAAGTTTCAGTCCTTTCAATGTAAAAGTCTTTTCTACTGACTGACTCGCTCATAAAGTCGTTGCCGCCGTCTAATGGCGTTATAATGTACCTTCTGTTGCTCTTCACGGTCAGGGACTATTTTTTTCCAGCGGAATGAAGGCTTTTAGTGATATTACTTCATGAAAGTTGTATTGATACATATTTTTTGGCTTTAATATCTGTATTGTGTGTGTGGTAACTGTTTTATAAAAGCTATAAGGCACTTGAGGCTAGTGATGTATCGTGAATAAGTCACGGCTGAAGGGCGTTGTTAGGCACGACTCGAAACGGAGTCAGCCGTGACTTATTCACGATACAGCACAGCCTCTCGTACCTTGCTTTGCTTGCATATAATTAAATATTATATAGATTATAAAGAAAATATCCTTAATACCAGATACATTTTTTGGCTGTATTTCTTGGCTGCAGTGCATCATATTTTAAAAGTAAACTAACCATTGTGATTTATGCGTGTCCTATGCTGTGTGTGTACGTGCAGATCCCAGCCACCAGAGGGCAGGAGGAAATCTGCACTACTTTGAGCGTCTTCTCTCGAAGGAGCTGAGGGACATGGGTCGCAGCCAACAGGAGCTCACGGACGAGAGGCCCATCCAGCTCGACACGTACAAGCGGCCCAAAGACTACCTGCCCGAGAGAGAGGTCTATGAGGCGCTGTGCAGGGGAGAGGGCGTCAAGCTGGTGAGCACTCGTGCACGACGATTGCTCAATTATTTGCACTTAAAAACTTCACAATAAACACAGTTTGAAACATGAGACACTGTAAATAACTCCATAACATCAGCTTACGAAAGCAAAAATGTGTAGTATTGTGAATATATTAATATGTACACTACAGTTCATATGTTTTGGATCAGTACACATTTTTTTAATGTTTCTGAAAAAATTCTCTGATAAATTCTGATAAAAATATAACCGTTTTCTATTTTAATATAGTGTAAAATGTAATTTATTTCTGGGATGCAAAGCTACATTTTCAGCATCATTACTCCAGTCTTCAGTGTCACATGATCCTTCAGAAATCATTCTGATATGATGATTTAGTGCAGGGGTTCCCAAACTTTTCCATGACAATAGAAAATACCACGAGGTTCTGGCCAAGGCCCCCTTTTTGCAGGATGTGTTATTGAACCCATCGACAATACTACGGCAAATGTTGAAATAAATAAATAACATCTGTGAACATCAGATTATGTGATGGTGTTTGATACCAGCCAATCAGAAAGATTATAGAGATGCACCGATTACAATTTTCTAGGCCGATTCCGATTTTTCATTGAGTTTGAGCTGCCGATATCGATTTAATTTTTCTAACCACTTTACAGCACACAAATTTTTTTTCTATTTATTTATTTTTATAAAACACCATATACTTTTACCCAAACTGAATAATAAAAACAAGTTTAAATGGTTAAATTTTATAAATATATCTATAAATATTCTTTTCTTTTCTGACATAGCCTACTCCAGTTCTTGTTAAAACACACTAGACATGCAAATAATGTGCATTTTAGGCACTTTTTGTGTGAAATCATATTTACTTTGTCCATCAAAAGTGTGCTTTCACTTTAATTGAGCGTGAGCAGCGCAACGAAACCCGCGCTTCACTGCTGCTCACGTGACGCTCCTGCTCGCAGTGTGAATGCACTCATTTATTAACATGCGCGGCGAAAAAAATATGCGCTGCTCACGCGCCGTAATTCACGAGGTTTCCCACATGTGTGCATGTGTGATGCTGATGTTGATCATGCAGTGCCCGACTGCATTTGACCGGCATAAAATGGTCATATATCAGACTGACCGGCCGGTTGCCTAATCTCTAAAAGATTAGCATTAAAAGTATAATGTTCAGATAGCCTATGCGACAAATTATTATAATGATATTTCATAACAATTCTCATAATAATAGACATTTTTTTAAAGTTTTTTTTTTAAACTTGCTGTGGCGCCCCCTGGCGCCCAGACTTTGAAACCCCCGGATTTAGGGCATAAAGGGATAGTTCACTGAGAGCTTTCCGTCTCTCCATTGACTGCTACGCATCTACCACTCTGACGCTTCAAAAAGTCGTAAAACTAATCCATATGAATCGAGTGGTTTACTCCAAATTTTCTGAAGAGACATGATCGCTTTATATGATGGACAAATTGAACTTGGGCTTTTATTCACAAATATGTATTTTTCTTTTAATTTTCAGTGTCTTGCCAAAGAATTCCATTTATCTAGATCTAAACAAGTTGTTTGTATGAACAAGTTTTGATTAATTAAATTCAACCTACGTAAGCTGTAGGTTCTTATAAAATATCTAAAAATCCTAATATTCAAATATCCAGACTCAAAACGCATCTGTTTAGCTGTGCATTTACTGAATGAGCACTGTGCCACTCTTCGTCCGACTGTTTGTACTGTATTTTATTTTATTTCTTATTCTAAACTGTTTTAATTATTCTTATTTCTTTTGATTATTTTAATTTTTTCTATGTAAAGCACTTTGAATTGCCATTGTGTATGAAACGTGCTATATAAATAAACTTGCCTTGCCTTGCCTAAAATGTTGGGAAGCTTTTTTATTTAATCTTAATTTCCCCAACAGACTCTGAAGAGACGTAGCAGACTGTTCTGCCGCTATCAGGACGGCAACAGGAACCCGCGTCTGTTGCTGAAGCCGATGAAGGAGGAGGACGAGTGGGACAGTCCTCACATCGTCCGCTTTCTGGAAGCCCTGTCTGACCAAGAGATCGAGAAGATCAAGGAGTTAGCCAAACCCAAGGTCCGTATTAAACCAGTAGACCAGTTTAAAGGAATAGTTCATCCAAAAATCACACATACTGTACCATATGAGCCCATTTGTGTGTTTATAAAACTGTTTATAAGGAACTGGCTCAGTGTTGATAGGAATTCAAAAATGCTATAAAGAGAAATGTAAATAAATAGCAATCATTTATGGTTTAGGGAGTTGAACAAGATGCTGTAAAACAATAAAACTCTATGAAAACAGTTGATCCCTATATGAAGTTAAACCTATTTACAAGCCTTTTGAGCCAAACAGATTTAATGTTCTATCTGTTATTATAATCCATAAATATCACTTTTTTTTTGGTCAATAGAACATACCGGTAAACGTAACTGCACCATTGTTCTCCTATAATAAACCCGCTAAGCTAAGAACGTCATACAAAAAGCATTAGCGGATTTAATCCTGAACTTTACACAGATACGTTGTGGAGACAAACTGGGCAAGCTGAGAAAAATGTATTACATTTAATATTCAACAATATTATAGATCTGCCTTAAGGTGGATGATGATGAAATTGTTTTTTTGTATTATTTTCATGTTATCACTGTGAAGCTGCTTTGATACAATCTGTATTGTAAAAAGTGCTATATAAATAAAGGTGACTTGACTTGACTTGACTACAGTCACTATACTAAAAATAACGTCTCATAGACTTGCTGCATTGACAACATTATACTTTTTCAAGGCTTTTTACAGGTTAAGAGACCAGTTCACAGTTAAACAAAGCCATTTCTGTTTGCCAGTGTATGACATCGAAGAAAACATGTACTGTAAAGCTTAAACCTGAAAGGCTCACTTTTACTACTTACTATTGTGTCATTTCAAATCTGTATGCTGTTATTTTTTCTGTACAAGAGAAAAATATACATTTTAAAGAATTTCCAAGCAGCTTTTTTAAAAACAATAGCAGTTCATGGTGAACATGTCTGACTAACTCCAAAAAAACAAAAACATCAGAAAGTATTTTCTAAATATTTTCTCTTCACAAAAAATTAGCCTACTACTACTACATGTGTACAAGCTATGAATGCTAGGTTTGACTAAAATTAGGATGATCAGTGAACAACTACTGAAGTTTTGGTCTGTTCATCACAGATAATAAAATAATATATCACCAAACTGGTTTGGAAATAATGACACAAGGGTGAGAAAACAATGACAGAATTTTTATTTTTGGATGAACTATCCTTTTCAAGTTTTGTAATCTAGTTCCCAGTGCCCAGTCTCTGTGATATGTGAAGAAACTGAAATATTTTGCATGTTTGGCTAATAATGAGTTATTCTCTGTAGCTTGCGAGGGCCACAGTGAGAGATCCTAAAACCGGCGTGTTGACGGTTGCCCATTATAGAGTTTCCAAAAGGTGAGCACATCTCATATACCTCAGATCATTTAATTGTGTTCATGTCTGGCTTTATTAGAACATAAGGTGAGGAAACTAGGGCTGGGCGATATGATGGTCGAACTGTTAACTGATTTTTGCCATACCATTTATATTACAATAGATAGAATAGATACAATTCTGCACTTAAGTATAACCAAAAAAAGAAGCATGAAGTAATGTGAAAATAAGACATCTCCACATCTGCGATTATCTTGTGGTTAGCTGCGGATCTTTAGAACAACAGTGCTCTTGCTCATGGTGATATTGCTGGTTTCTTCATTCAATTTCCAGCAAACTAGCTAGATTATGATAGATACTGTACCTGTACTGTTAGTGTTTCCCACAGGATTTAGTGAAACTGTGGTGGGTGGAGCTCGGTCCTTCTAGGGGGGTTTGGGTTCCCCCAAAGAAATGAAAATTTTGTACATTTTTTGGTTAAATTCGTCAATCTGGTGCAATTTTTGAGAGTCCAAAATTAAGAGCTCCAACCCATGTTCAGTGTGCAACTTGAACAAAGAAAAAGTCAGTGCATTGACTTGTACCTGAACTTTAAAGTCTCTTTTTTAGTTGTGGTATAGACCCCTTTTCAGTTAGTAAACATGGTGACGTTTTTTTTGTGGGCGGAGCTTAGGTGGAGGCAGAACGATCCCTCTGGCCGCTTCACTAACGCTAGTTAGCCAGTTTTGTTAGCATGTTTTTTTAACAATGACTGGAGAAAATCAGATTTGATCTTAATGTGCAAGCTCACTCACTGTCCAGGACCGCGATTGTTATTTGCAAAAGTTAATTTTAACGGACGGAACCAGATTGGCCGACCCGTACACGCTCAGTCAATGATGGACGATCTGACAGGATTAACGTTAACGCTACCTTCGGTCGAGTGGCCTGACTTCTACACCGACCCGATAGAGAAACTGAGCGTAAATAGAAACTGAGGGCATATAAATATTTAGATGCCAATAACTATATGCTGAATGGTCACGTACAAGACTTGTGTGGTACGACCCGAGATTCTGCATATCCAGCGCCAAGAAGACGACGATGTAAAGAGTGACATTACGGTGCAATCTTAATCATGTGAATATTTTCTAGAAATAAAGATTCCAGATACAGCATATTCAGTGTTTAACTATGTGTTTGATTACTCTTTCTTACCAGGTTCTTCAAAAAGTCTAGTCACAATCAATCAAAACAATCATAGATGATTCCCAAATAATCACAATAATTTTGAAAACATTAGGCGATAAAATGTCAAATTGGAGCCTGTACTCCGTCGATTCTAGAACCCAACAACACAACAAGATGACATTTATTAATAATAATGTAAGCTCCTTATTATGTAGTCGAATCTGTGCAGTTTTGTATTGGCTGCCTCCAGTTTTCACTTTGTTTGGCCTCCAGCTAGCGCCGTGACGTAACTGACGTCAGCGCAAAAGGGGTCTATAGTGTCTCAGTCTACATTTCACTACATAATTATAATAATAATGTTGTTATAATATTATTCCAATGACTTAGGGCTGTGCGATATTGAAGAAAAATGCGATATGCGATAACTCCTTAAATAATGCGATATTCGATATGCGATACGATAATGCTTAAAATGTGTAAAATAAACTTAAATTATCTTTTAAATATATTTAAAATGATATAACCTACATGTGTTTCACATTCATTTTATGACAAGGAAAACATCCTTATAACTTCTGAAAGTGAACATCAGTGTTTTACTGTAGCATAAGAAGTGTTATTTTAACATCAGTGTAAACCACAGGGTTTCAGGTTATCCTACATTAGGTTTATTTAATTAAAGATACTGAATCATAAAATTATAAAAATAAAACATTGCTTAGTTTTCACTGTATGAATTAAATATATCCTGATACTTATTAAAGATAAAAAAAAACGTTGTCTTTTGAACTTTTGTTCATGACCTCATTTATTGCAAGCTGTTGCGATATGCATATTGCGATATATACATTTGCGATATTTCGATAAATTCGATATATTGTGCAGCCCCTGAAACTTTCATAATTAGTTTTGTCCTAAATGCACGCTAAACTCAGCACATGCACAGATGGAGTTCACTGCATTCACTCACTGTGAACTGAGACACGGAGCTGATCACGTGAGCGAAGTGCAAACAGACAGTCTTTTGATGAGTTAGTTTGACAGCAATGGCGAAAAACACGACATTAAAGACCTTTTATGTTATTATGAGAAGTTTAAATATATTTTTAATATCAGTCTGGATAATGAATGGGAAGCACTGAAATCTATGTTTGGCGGCTAATGTTGATATTGTGGCATGCCGCCACAAATAAATCAGTGTATGGGAGACTGTGAAAAAAAAATATTTAGTGATTTGGTCATAGTGCTCACCCCTAGGTATTACATTAATGAGTGTACGTACTTTTACAAACGTTTAACAGCATTTTGTCTATTAGTGGTTTTGTCATTATTGGTTTGTGTTCTGGTTGTGTCTACAGCGCGTGGCTAGAAGGAGAAGATGATCCGGTGATTGTGCGGGTCAATCAGAGAATAGAGGACATCACTGGATTAACTGTGGACACTGCAGAACTGCTACAGGTGATTCATCCACAATACGCCAGACCAGGGTTGTGGATTCGAGTCCCAAATTTGATGACTTGCGACTCGACTTGACATAATCAAAGATGACTTGCGACTCGACTTGACATAATCAAAGATGACTTGCGACTCGACTTAGACTTTGACAACAATGACTCGCGAATTGACTCAGACTTGAGCCCTGTGACTTGGAAAGACTTGACCTACCTTCTAAAACCACAGATCAGAGTTGTAATCACTGTAGTATAGCACTGTATCATTGATGCATGATCACAGCGCTGATTAGCGCGGCTTTCGCACTTTTGGCACTGAGCCAGAGAGCGCTTGATAGAGTGTTCATCAGCGCTTGTGAGTTGTCATTTATCACACGTTAAGACAGTTTTCAACCAAATAATGTTATTTTTTGTTTTGTTTCAGGCATTTAAATACACAAGTACTAGCAAACTATTTAAAAAAAAACACACACAGAAAAAAACACTGCAGTGTCTAAGTAAGCGGAAGCCTATAGGTAACTATAAAGTCTTCTCCCTGTTCACCAGCCTCTCACTTTCATGTCTTTCGGGAGAAATGGATGGATTTACTTTTTGTATGTGACCAGGCAAGTAGCTCCAAAAAGTTTCACGTGGCGTATGATACGTCGCCATGAAAATAGGAATGTTCTAACGGTCGCGTTAACAAAATAATTTAACCAGGGACTCAATATTTTAACTTTATGTGTAGCAAATCACATTTAATTTTTCCCCAATGAACAGTTACTTTTATTTATAAATCTGCATTGCAAAAAAGCCTTCCTGAGATAAATTAGTATACATTTCATTTACTACAGTAATTAACACTGAGACACTAATTTGTTCAAAAAGCACTGACGACTTGTTTTAAGACTTGAAGCTTATAATCGAGGACTTGCAACTTGACTTGGACTTGCTTGTCTTGACTCGAGACTTGAATGCAAAGACTCGAGACTTACTTGTGACTTGCAAAACAATGACTTGGTCTCACATCTGCTCCAGACACATCTCTTCTCCATTGACTTCAGGCTCACACCAGTGTAATGTAGAATAGGTGCCCTTGTTACGGTGTAATTATACAAATACGTGCTGAGTAATATTAATTTAACATGTACTTGCTATATAGTTCGGGTTGGGGGTTTGGTTTAGGGTTAATTGCTTGTAATTATTCATAATTTACTGTTAATTGGCAAGGCAAGTTTATTTATATAGCACATTTCATACACAATGATAATTCAAAGTGCTTAACATAGAAGAAATTAAAATAATCAAAAGAAATAAGAATAATTAAAGCAGTTTAGAATAATTTTTTTAATAAAATACAGTACAGTATGCTTGCAATTATTCATAATTTACTGTTAATACTATAGTATGGACATGTAAGATGTGTAACAGGGACAATGCACAATAAAGAGTTTCAGAATAAAAAACTTTAAACAATAAAATTTTACAATTATGTACACAATATTCCTCAATGAACAGTTTTAATTAGTAGTATAGAGGCCTCTCCAGGTATTAAAACACAAATTGAAACGGATGTTTTGGGAATGATGCATTGCATTGTGGTAAACGGTACACTAGTGCAAGGCACATGATTTGTTGTTTGCTTATGTGATTATGAATCATCTCTGTTCTGATTCGATAACAGAATCTTCTTATGAATTCTGTTGAATCTTAGGTTGCTAACTATGGCGTTGGAGGTCAATATGAACCGCATTATGATTTCTCAAGGGTAAGAACTGCATATCTTTCAATTATGTGACATGATATTTCACACCAAAACAATCATGGGCATGTGCATGAAGAAATATTAGTAACAATTCTTCTCTGATAATATTTTAATTCTATTTTTTACTGTCAATTGACACACAACATCCATGTCTCATCTTTATCCATAGAAGATTTGTTTTGGCCTAGGACATGGTACATTTAATTTTGAAAGTATTATTTATATTTATTAATGTTTATGTGGGGGTATATAGTGTGTCACTTGATGGCAAACATTTTTTCCTGTGATTTAAATGTTGGAATAGAAGCTTGTATATTATTGATTGACTTGGATTTTGATTGATTGATTGATTGATTGACTGACTGATTGATTGACTGATTGATTGACTGGTTGATTGACTGATTGAAAGAGATTGACTGATTGAAAGATAGATTGATTGATTGATTGATTGATTGATTGATTGATTGATTGATTGAAAACTTGAATGCATTAGTGTTTTTGATTTTGACAAATCACTAGAGCTAAAGTATTTTCCTATTGTTTTAGATTGAGTACATGTTTGTGAATTGATTGACACCCAACACTCAGTTGTGTTGTTGTGAGCATAAGCATATCGAGTGTAGAGTAAGTTGCCTGCGAGGCAGAGATGTCCCCTGCCCACTTCAGTCTGGTTTAAAAGTTACACACGTCTGTTGCAGCGTCCTTTTGACAGCAACCTCAAGGTTGATGGAAATAGACTTGCCACCTTTCTGAACTACGTAAGTACATGTGTGTGCGCTCGGAGACGAGCGTTTCTTGCCTCCTCTGCCTATCTTTACTCTAAAATTGTATCTTCATAGAAAGACGAACCTGATGCTTTCAAATCATTAGGCACTGGAAATCGTGTGGCTACTTTTTTAAATTATGTAAGTATGTGTATCTTGTGGTGCCTGGTTCCAGAACTCATGTGTTATATGATTACTCTTCTTGACTTGGCATCAGGTATTGTGTCATCGGCTACTGCGGATCCACACACACACACACACACACACACACACACACACACACACGTTTGTTTTCCTATCCTTGTGAGGACTCTCCATAGGCGTAATGGTTTTTATACTGTACAAACTTTATATTAGCCCCTATCCCTAAACCTGCCCATCACACACACACACACACACACACACACACACACACACACACACACACTGCCCCTATCCCTAACCTGCCCATCACAGGAAACATTCTGAATTTATTTTTAATTTTTTATAAAACATTGTTTTTTAAGCTATTTAAATTGAGGACTTAAATCAGTCCTCGTAAATCACAAAAACAAGAGCACACACACACACACACTCCAGTGGATCTCAGCCAGGGACACAAAACAAGCATTCAAATAATTCCGACATCTAAAAATTTTGATATTTCTTGGTTCGAC
>JARPMJ010007426.1:17500-43072 GCA_033366665.1 Phoxinus dragarum | reverse complement strand
ACACTAGCAAAATGAAAAGCGTGTTATAGGGTGAGAGAGCTCTCAGAACCAGGCCAGTCCCTCGAGAGGTAACACATGATGAAAGAGGAGATCAAGAGAAAGGAAACATACACAGGGAAAAGCTATTTTGGTTTTTGTGTAACAGCTCAAAGTACACATGTGATCAGTTTCATTCAATCGGCCCACAGACCCTGAATGAGACATATGGTCAACATGATGTTTATCTTCTTCGGCACTGACAACACGCACTGAATCCTTCACAATAAGACCAGTAATGTGAATGAATGAAGAAAGAAAGATGAAGTCAAGTTTGGTTTCATGTTGGGTTTAAAAGAATCCACCTGGAGCAAAGAGTATCGTGCACCCTTTATCACGATTCAGCGACATGCTGAGCTAAAGAGACGAGTTCAAACACGAGATCAGGAGAGACAGATAAAGACGCTGAGGAAGATGATGATCTGCACTGGAATCAGGCTTCAAAGGGATGTAAATGCAGCCAGTGCGAGATAGAGAAAGACAAGATACGGAAGAAGAGGGAGAACATGTTTCTGCTTTTGTTGGCCGATCCAGCGTATAGGAAAGCTGATGGATATCTGATTTACACAGTCATGGTTTCTATACCAGATATATCCTACTACACAATAGTTGAGATATTTAAAGTCGGTTGCACTTTATTTTAAGGTGTCATTGTTACAGTGTAATTATATAATTAAGTACTGAGTGATATTATATACTTAGTCTACTTACTATAGGGTTAGGGTAGGATTAGGGTTTGGTTGAGGGTTAGTTGCATGTAATTATGCATAATTTACTGTTATTACTATGGTAAGTACATGTAACATATGTAACAAGGACACTGTAAAATAAAGTGTTACCTTAAAGTCTTCAGGAAGTGAAAATTGACATGTCTGGTAGTAGCTTTGAGCCCATTTCGGACTCCCAACACAGCACCAAAACTGTTTAGCGTACAAAACAAACAAGAGTGCTTGCAGGCGTGACGTCAGAACACGAAAAACTAACTTGTAGCCCTAGTGAAAAATAAATATACCAAAATGTATTTGAAATACGTTTATTTTATGCTAAGTAAATACATTTACATATTTATGTGCTTAATATAAATACCCTTCAATGGTGCTTTTTGGTGTACTAAATTTATATAAAGTCTGCTAAATTGGAACAAAAAAGTTTGTACTTTTAATCCTGAAATAGTGCTGAGGTCAACTAAAGATATACTGAAGTAGGCCTATATTTGATTGTTCTAAAGTGGAACTATTGCAAATATACTTTATGTACTAGCCTACTCTTAAGATCACCAGCTGGAGTGCCACCGAGAGCCACCAGAGGGCACTTGACAACAGACTAGCCTACATCTCCCATAATTCTCTACCTGGACTCATCATCAGCACTCAACCCAGTGCTGAAGTGCCAACTAGCCTCTCCCTATGGAGGATCCCTTTATCACTCAACAGATAAAGCATTGTGGAAAATTTGCGTATCTACCCCGTAGTGATAAAATAAAATAAATTTCTGTATCAAGGCAGGACAAGTTGGCAGGACAAGTTGTTTGTTAAGGCTTGTTTTGTAGAGAATTACAAACATGCGCAAATATATATCAAACGCACATTACTATAGAATTAATTCTTGATGCGCACGTGAGCGCCATCAGTATTTCTCACAGGTTCGCGTTTAAAGTCTGTGTAGAGAGAACAGTGTCGTCTTAGCGGCCCCTAATTTAATACCAAATTATCCTTTCGACGGAAGTGAATCAATCAAACTAACTTTAGCTGGAAAATAACATTATTTAATAACCGCTATAAAGCCAAAACAACCTCTGTTACCTTAAATTATACGTTTATCTCTGTAAAGCAGCTTTGAAACAATCTACATTGTTAAAAGCGCTATATAAATGAAGATGACTTGACTTGACTCATTGTTTTCACCTGTGTCTCATCTTCTTGTTTGCTCACCCTATACGAACCTGGTTCTTTCTGTCATTGCCTGTGAAGTCTTGTTTAGTGTTGTTTACTGCATTCTGAGCATTGTCCCTGGTTTCATTGTCTCTTGGTTCTTGGGCTGTTTCTTGGATTCCTTTTTGTGTCTGACCCCTGCCCGTTTGTTTGGACTGCCTTCCTGTGCTTGATGACCACGATTCTGGATTACTCAAATGAACTGCATTTGGATCCTCAACCTTTGTGTCTCAGAGCAGTTTATGACAACGACACTTTAAATATCTTGCTTTTAAAGACTGATATCATACAGAGCTCATACTTATCCTTACTAATGATAGGCTATTAAAACACATTTTAGGCTTGGTAACACTTTACAATAAGGTTCATTTATTAAACATTAGTTAATGTATTAACTAACATGAACTAACCATGAGCAATACATTTATTACAGTATTTATTAATCTTTGTTAATGTTAGTTAATTTAAATACAGCTGTTCATTGTTTGTTCATGTTAGTTCACTTTCATTAACTCATGTTAACAAGATTTTAATAAAATATTAGTAAATGTTGACATTAACATTAACAAAGATTAATAAATGCTGTATAAGTGCAGTTCATTATTAGTTAATGTTAACTAATGTAGTTAACTAATGAACCTTATTGTAAAGTGTTACCTTAGGCTTAATATTAAGAAGTGTGCATTGTGCAGTAAAGAATTACTCCAAATAAAGTTTAATTATAATATTTATGTCAGTAAATATGTTAATCGATTTGTACAATAGTTAATATTAAATAAATGTATTTTAAATACATTTTGGTATAGTTTTTTTCACTAAGGAGAGCTGGGTATTGACACAAATTCGATTCGATATAGATTATTTTGTATATATATCAGGTAGGCCTACAGTATGGCACACTTTCTCAAGGAAAAAAACTAGGGAGTCAGTTGGTACTACATTATTTACTATAATATTGAAGGCTATGCTTAACTGATTTGTAAACACAAATTACACACAAGGAAGATTTTTATAATAGACTAATAAAGTTATAATATTAACTTATAATTACATAATTATGTTTCTACTCCAATTCGTTAAATGTTGGAATGAAATTAACATTAAATGAATGGCTTTTCTGAGGTAACGTTAAATGTGACGTTACGTGACATCAATGTTTTATTGACGTCTTTCCGCGTCGAGACACTGATTAAGCGATCACATGAGACACGATATGGATTTATGTAAGTTGTACTGTATCTTTTAACATACCTTATGTTCAATCATGCTTATTTCATGCTATAGCTGAAGAGACGATACGTTTGGCTGATTCTCTTCATCTGAGGCGGCAACAGCGAGCTTTCACTTTAAAGAGCGCCAAAACAGTATTTAGGCTATTGTTTGAATTTCCTATTAAAATGGACATAATTTGAAATCTGAGACTTTGTTTCATATCAAAAGTAACGAAGCACAAAGCTTTATTGGATGGGGGAGGCGCAAAAACAATGTTCTGATCATTCATCGATTGAAAAAAAATAAAAACCCAACTTCCTGTTTCAACCGGAAATATTTAAAAACTGCAGGGCATCCAGAAATATGCTCCAGTCCATTTATGTTTTCCATGAAACCCAAACGCGTTTTTTATCAAAGATTAGCAGGTAATACACTTTCTTAATTTTTACTTTGTATTTTGAGTGTTGAAATTAATACTTATCATTCAAAAATTTGGGGTCAGTAAGATTTATTTATCTTTTTTTCTGTAAATTGATCAAAAGTGACACTAATTACATTTATAATGCTTTTTAAGATTATATTTAAAATAAATGCTGTTCTTTTGAACTTTTGATTGTATCACGGTTTCCACAAAAATATAAAGCAGCTCAACTGTTTTAAACATTGATAATAATCAGAAATATTTCTTGAGCATCAAATATGTGTAATGATATTTGTAATGATACTGAAAATACAGCTTTGATCACAGGAATAAATTACATTGACAATATATTTACACAGAAAACAGTTATTTTAAATAGTAATAATATTTCATGATCTTTACTGTATTTTTGATGTCTTAAAAAAAATCTACCGACCCCACATTTTAAACGGTAGTACAAAAACAGTCTGTAGGGGTGAGCATCTCTAGCCATAGCACAGCTTTTCTACTTTCAATGTGAACAGACGAAGGTTGGGACAGGGTTTAAGTTTCTTTGAACAAAAAGCATCCGCTAAATGTCAAATTAGTAATCAGAGCATGCTGGTCTGGGTTTAGTTAAGACCGAGAATGGCTCCAGGACAGGGAACAGGTCCAGCGGCCCGATGCCAAACACATTCCTGCTGCTTCTCCATCTGTACTGCAACAGGGACGCGATGGAGCGCCTGACCTTTGACCTGACCCTCATCTGCCCTGATCGGGGAGAGCTGCTGTTATCAGTCTGAATGAGGACACAGTGCAGTACTTCATAGTAAGTACACTTAACACATCACATGCACACTGATAACACGACTGGAGCCTGAAAAGTGCAATTTCACACATTACACACACTACATAATGCATTAATAGCATGAGTAGTATGCTAGTCCAAAACATATTTACTGTATTGCCTCTAGCAGGAGAACATGCAAGCTGAAGAAATTTGAATCTGTTTTGAATAACACAATATTCATTAATGTTGTCTGTCAAGTCAAGCATCGTTATTTCTAGGGCTGCTCGATTTTGGTAAAAATATTGGTAAAAATTTCTACACAATTGCACCAAACTTTTGTGATTATAGATCAGTATGACTAAAATAAATTATTATTAATAATAATAATTATTATTATTATTATACCACCACCAACAACAACAATAATAAAAAATAAAAAAGTTATTATACCAATAATAATAATACTACACTTTTATTATCATTATTATAATACCAATAATAATAATATTTTATATTATTATACCAATAATAATAATCATAATGATAATCATAATAATAACAAACCCTTTTTATAATAATAAGAATAACAATAATTCCAATAAGAAAAATAATCAATATTATTATTATTACTATCATTATACCAATTATAATAATCATCATAATAAGAATATTTGTATTGTTATTATAGCAATAATAAGAAGAATAAGACTTTTTAATAATATTAATAATAACAATAATAATTCCAATAAGAAAAAATAAAATTATTATTACATTACATTATTAACTGTCATTATACCAATAATAATAATAACAATAATGTTTTTTTTTATTCTTATGCCAATAATGATAATAATAATTCAAATTACTAGTATTGCTATGTATATGTATATACTAAATAAGAACAAAATGAGAAATATGTCTATTGTAATATTTCATTGTAAAGGAAGACAATCTAGTATTTAAGAAAATTTTTATAATCATATTATATGTACAATTGATATTATGTCTTAAAACATAATTAATTAAACAAAACACTTAATTTTCAAACATTAAACCATCAAACTTTTATTTTGATGGAAATTAGCAGGGAGCCTTTAAAGCTTCTCAGGTTTCTGTTTTACTTTGATTCATCATGCAACCTTAATTACTAGTATTTCTCATATTTATACTCTTATGACAATAAACACCTAGAACCACAAGCTAAAACCATCAGTAACACCCACATCATGACAGCAGGCTTTGCTTAGACAAACACCTTGAATCTGTCTGTCATGTCAGAAATAAGTAAATGTTTGTTTGCATGTATTATGTCAGACTGCTGTGCTGCCCTACAAAGGCAAAACGCCGTAACATCATGTTTGGTCAAAAATGAGTTAGTGTCATTTTTGTGGTATTTGAGACCTCCTTTATCATGTGAATAAATATTGTGAGTCAATTTGCTCGTTTTAACGAGAAAATAAAGGTCTATGACAACCGTAACTTCCAAAACCATACGAGAAACCACAGCAGAACGCCGTAACAGTTGTTACGGCTCTTTGCCTTTGTTCCAGCACGCTGAAGTTGAGTTAAGGTGTTCTGACTTTGTTTAGCCTGGCATCAAGAGAGATGTTACGGTGCCGCTGTGATGTTACTGTACTCTGGTTTTGTCATACTGTCAAAGTGTGCCGCTCTTTAATTATCACCAAACCACGTAACATACACACAACACATCTTTGAAATAAAGTGTAGACTGCCGAGTGCTTGTTTAACATTTTACTCTGTGACAGCGTAATGGACCATTACTCTCGTGAAAAAATGTTGGTGGAGATGGCCTTGAAACGCAGACATAAAGACAAAAAATGTATTATAAACATGATACATTTTCGATTGCATCTGCTTAATTCAACTAACGTTAGCTTGCGAGAGCAACATACCACCACTTTGCTGGCCAGACAAACTGCTCCAAGTATGTAATCAACAAAGCAAGGTGAACAAGCCATATAGTATGCGAGCTAATAGGTGGTCATAAATGTTGTTAGTTTCGTTCAGGGCGATGGTTCAGATCTGTCAATGTCAGTGACAGCCGGAGCTAGCTAAGTTAAATTGAATCTGTGTTCACGTAACTAGCACTAACGTTGACGCTGACACTCGCCTCACATCAGACGCCGAAAACCAATTATTAAATACACAGGCATCCTACCTTTCCATGCAATCCGATATAATCCATGGAAGATCCGTAATCCATAGCAATGCACGTCATCTGCTGTATCTCCTCAAAAAATTAGCTTTCAGTAAGATTTTATTTGGGTGCAGTAACAAACTCTTTCACTAGATGGACAGCCAAGCTTCCTTACTGACCATATAAGGGTGCCTCCATTTTCATATATGCTTTGAGTGATCTGTCTGAACCAAGTATTTCCATAATTGTCATACAATTTATGAAGTAGACATCCTATTCAGAAGTATTATGGGTGGTTTGGCAGTATTTGATTTGAATTCAACCTCTAATAAACGCATTAAAAAGAGCATATATGTATATATGTAGCATATATACGAGAATCCATCATATTTTATATATATATATATATATATATAAATCAGACTTTTTTTGTTTTTTATAAAGTTGAATTGGTGTTATTTTTGAACTCTTGGTATGAAAACAAACTGAGCTTTCTACCAATCTTTCAGGATTTTTCATGTTTATTGCTATTTCAAAATGAGCAGTCTCTAATCTCTAAAGTCTTGGTCTAATGTTTAATTAATTATTACTCTATATTTTGCATTTAAATAAATATACCTTTGTATTCAATTATAATTAAATTATATTTATTGTAAAAATATTTCTTGTATTTATTCATACTGTACATACTGTACTGCAAAGTAACTTATCTGTCATACTGTTTAACTGTGTTAGTGTTGCCGCACTATCCTGATCATCATACTGTAGCACTAAATAAGAACAACCAAAGGTCTTCTATATAATTTAAAACACATACCATGATGACTAGACCTTGGTTAGGTGTTCTTATAATGGATGTAAGTATGGGGGACAGTGAGCAAAATATTGAGTATATGTCAGTTACTGCCTTTTGTCTTTGCACGACTCCTTATTTTTGGCACATGATACAAAGGCAGAATACAGTAACTGCCAAACAAGGGTCACAGGGTCAATTTTTGAGCTCAAGATTTTTTGCATACAAACATTTATTCATTATAGCTACTAGTTGTGAAATTTTGGGAGGTCCTACCTATAATACTTTTGTCTGGACAAGAACAGAAACTTTAAAGTCATTTTTCTCAGTATCACACTCTAGCGAGTTAAGGTCCTTTTGCCTTTGCAGGGCAGTGTTTAATTGCATTATGCTAATTTTTAATCACAGAGTCACGTCTCGTTAGTTCTCATGTTTTCCTTCAGGAGTCCGCAGCGTTCAGATGCTCTCAGGTGAGGTAAACATGATCAGCAAACAAGACCAAAGCCAACAGGAAATGAGCCGATCGAACCTCTCAATGAGATAATTAGGAATGGATTAATTAATCAATGCTGAACCCAGAGCAAGAAAGCATATTATTCAAATGCCCCCGCAAAAGAGCCCAATGACAAGTAATCCTGCGGGAGAACAGGAAACAACGAGGAAATGTGACGAACAATGACTTTCTCTCTGCAGTTACAAGGTGACAGAATCCCATATGAAGTTCTTACATCCTTTTGTTCTCGACCAAATACTGTACACTGCATGAACAATCCATAGGCTTAATAGTGATATTTTATAGCAGCGTCATGAAGACCGAAAAGGTTACCATGATATTGGCTGATACTACGTACGCATACTATTTCTTCACTGTGGCAAACTGATCACGCTATAGGCATTTTTATGCATGCATCTGTCTTCACCACAGCATTCCCACGCTTTACACCACTGCATCCCACACTTTACACCACTGCATCCCACACTTTACACCACTGCATCCCAACACTTTACACCACTGCATCCCACGCTTTACACCACTGCATCCCAGACTTTACACCACTGCATCCCACGCTTTACACCACTGCATCCCAGACTTTACACCACTGCATCCCACGCTTTACGCCACTGCAACCCCACGTTTGTACACCACTGCATCCCACGCTTTACACCACTGCATCCCACACTTTACACCACTGCATCCCAGACTTTACGCCACTGCATCCCACGCTTTACGCCACTGCATCCCACGTTTTACACCACTGCATCCCACGCTTTACACCACTGCATCTCACACTTTACACCACTGCATCCCAGACTTTACACCACTGCATCCCAGACTTTACACCACTGCATCCCACACTTTACACCACTGCATCCCACACTTTACACCACTGCATCCCACACTTTACACCACTGCATCCCACGCTTTACGCCACTGCATCCCACGTTTTACACCACTGCATCCCACGCTTTTACACCACTGCATCCCACACTTTACACCACTGCAATCCCAGACTTTACGCCACTGCATCCCTACGCTTTTACGCCACTGCATCTCACGTTTTACACCACTGCATCCCACGCTTTTACACCACTGCATCCCACGCTTTACACCACTGCATCTCACACTTTACACCACTGCATCCCAGACTTTACACCACTGCATCCCAGACTTTACGCACTGCATCCCAGACTTTACGCCACTGCATCCCAGACTTTATGCCACTGCATCCCACGCTTTACACCACAGCATCCACACTTTACACCACTGCATCCCAGACTTTACACCACTGCATCCCAGACTTTACACCACTGTATCCCAGACTTTACACCACAGCATCCAGACTTTACGCCACTGCATCCCAGACTTTACGCCACTGCATCCCAACACTTTACACCACAGCATCCCAGACTTTACACCACTGCACCCCAGACTTTACACCACTGCATCCCACGCTTTACACCACAGCATCCCACACTTTACACCACTGCATCCCACACTTTACACCACTGCATCCCACACTTTACACCACTGCATCCCACACTTTACACCACTGCATCCCACACTTTACACCACTGCATCCCACGCTTTACACCTCAGCATCCCACACTTTACACCACAGCATCCCAGACTTTACACCACTGCATCCCAGACTTTACACCACTGCATCCCAGACTTTACACCACTGCATCCCAGACTTTACACCACTGCATCCCAGACTTTACACCACTGCATCCCACACTTTACGCCACTGCATCCCAGGACTTTACACCATCTGCATCCCAGACCTTTACGCCACTGCATCCACGCTTTACGCCACTGCATCCCACGGCTTAACACCACAGCATCCCACACTTACACCACTGCATCCCACACTTTACACCACTGCATCCCACACTTTACACCACTGCATCCCACACTTTACACCACTGCATCCCAGACTTTACACCACTGCATCCCACACTTTACACCACTGCATCCCAGACTTTACACCACTGCATCCCACGCTTTTACACCACAGCATCCCACACTTTACACCACTGCATCCCACACTTTACACCACTGCATCCCACGCTTTACACCACAGCATCCCACACTTTACACCACTGCATCCCACACTTTACACCACTGCATCCCACGCTTTACACCACAGCATCCCACACTTTACACCACAGCATCCCACACTTTACACCACTGCATCCCACACTTTACACCACTGCATCCCACGCTTTACACCACTGCATCCCACACTTTACACCACTGCATCCCAGACTTTACACCACTGCATCCCACACTTTACACCACTGCATCCCAGACTTTACACCACTGCATCCCACGCTTTACACCACAGCATCCCACACTTTACACCACTGCATCCCACACTTTACACCACTGCATCCCACACTTTACACCACTGCATCCCACGCTTTACACCACAGCATCCCACACTTTACACCACTGCATCCCACGCTTTACACCACAGCATCCCACACTTTACACCACTGCATCCCACACTTTACACCACTGCATCCCACACTTTACACCACTCACTGCATCCCAGACTTTACACCACTGCATCCCACACTTTACACCACTGCATCCCAGACTTTACACCACTGCATCCCACGCTTTACACCACAGCATCCCACACTTTACACCACTGCATCCCACACTTTACACCACTGCATCCCACACTTTACACCACTGCATCCCATGCTTTACGCCATTGCATCCCAGACTTTACACCACTGTTTCCCATGCTTTACATCACTGCATCCCAGACTTTACACCACTGCATCCCACACTTTACACCACTGCATCCCACGCTTTGCATTGCACTTGGTGATATAAGGCTTGGATGTAGCTGCTTGGCCATGGAAACCCATTCCATGAAGCTTTCTAGCACTGTTCTTGCTGTATCTATTGTCTCTGCAGAAAGTTGGTGACTTCTGCCTACTGTGTGCCTCAGCATGCACTGACCCTGCTCTGTGATACTACTTCTCGGCTGAGCTGCTGTTGTTCCCAATTACTTCCACTTTGTTATAATGCCACTAACATTTGAATCAATTGTTTTCTATTGATTAATAAAAACTATATTGACTAATTTAATCGAATCATGACCTCAAAAATCGCTTTCAATCGAATCGTACCGAAAGATTCCCACCCCTAAAACACTATAAAAATGTAGTACAGTTACTGTGGTATTACATTAACTATTACATTTGTTAAATTTACTTTACAACAGTAATCGGAATAATATTTCAGATCACGGATGTAGGAGGTGTATGCACAATGCCGTCATATTCTCAGATAAAATACATTAACTTGGCCACCTGTGCATTAATTGTGAGGGAAATGTTTATACCTTCGGGACCATTTTCCAAGGTTTTGTCCATAAGATTCCCGCCCCTAAATTTACTTTAAAAGAGTAATCTGAATAATATTTCAGATCACGGATGTAGGAGCTGTGTAATTATCATATTTTCAGATAAAATACATTAACATGGCCACCTGTGCATTAATTACGAGAGAATATTTATACCTTCGGGACCATTTTCCAAGGTTTTGTTCCCCTCGTTCAGAATAAAGGAAAAGAAGTGCCCCATAGCACCCTGTCAGCCAGCGATGGCACGGACGGCAGCTCAATGTAATTAACACAAGGCTTACGGCCTCAGCTCTCCACCAATGGTTTCTGCAGGAGATGACATCACTGCTTTGTTTGCTTGCATGTCTTATTGGTTAGTGGGGTATCAAATGATCCAGAGGCCCCTGGGATGTAGATTACAGCGGCTTACTGCTGTTTATCAACCCAGCCTTTGTACAAAGGAGGGGCCGACATTAAACCTGAGGGAGTTCTGGATGAAGCTCCCAGCAGTCCAGCAGAGAGAGAGAGAGAGAGAGGAGAGAGAGAGAGAGAGAGGAGAGAGTGTGTGTGTGAGAGAGAGAGTGAGTTGTTGTACACATAGCAGCTTCTTAATTCCGCAGCTGGGTAAATTTCCAAATTAATAAAGGTTTCACGGTGCTGGGGAAAATATAGTAACAGCAGATAAGATAATCTAATATAAGCCCAGCGTATCTTAGCAACCTTGTTCATTCTGAGAGCAGCAGCGATGGGGTCCGCAGAGGGATCGCAGCAGCTATCAAACACACACCCAAAAACACTCTTTCTTAACACACAATCATAAGCAGCACGCCTGTGCTTATAAACTACTGAGGAATAAACACACCATTCAAATAGTTTGCTAACAAATAACTTTGATTAAAGCTACATGGGCTGCATGTTTGTTTTTTGTTTTTTTGCGGTGTAAAAACTGTGTCATATAGTGTAAATGGGTAGTTGACGTGAAATGTTTTATGGTAATGTCCTGTGGTGTGACAACATAAAATTTGATAGATAACTGTGCAGGCAGCTTTTATAACCCCATATTAACTGAGACTACCGGTAGATAGAATATTTGTACTTTAAAAAATGTAAATGTCACATCAAGGGCATTTAAAGGGGACCTATTGTGCCCTTTTACAAAGTCTTGATTTTGTTTTTAGGCTCTACTGAAATAAGTTTTTATGCTTGCATGTTCAAAAACACATTATTTTCCCACGTTTCACAATGTTGTAGCTCCTCTCTTCCCAGTCTATCAGTAACGCTCTGTTTACCGAAAGCATCGTAAGCCAACTATGGTCGCAAGTTTTGTTGTTATCAGGATAGATCAAGTCTGTGTCTCCCGAAACCATCGTCCTAACGAACATTCGCAAAACAGCATCGCAAAGTTGAGTGGTTGAAACTATAGCTCTCAACCTGGTTAGAAGCAGAGTATCTTGTTTGCATGACATGTGGACTTATCTTGAGCAAAATAAGCAAGATGACATTCAGTACAACCTGTATCTTTTATTTAGAATACATACAAATGTCATTTACATCTTTCAGTTTGTCAAGAGATTTAAAGTGTAGTTTTTGAAGAGTGCGCATGTGTGAGCCCCTCCTTCTGAAAAGCACACTGTGCTCTGATTGGTCGGCTGGATCAGTGTGTTGTGATTGGTCGGCTGGATCAGTGTGTAGTGATTGGTCAAGCGCTTCGAGCGTGTTTGGGAAATGTCCCGCCCCTTACCGCCAGTTTCAACACACTACTAACTAACTCAACCAGGCCCCGCCCCTTTATTCTGCATATTAATTTTTTAAATGAGGAATATTGTGACGTGTTTGTTCCCGGAAGAAACTCAAGACTACAATGGAGGCGTTTCAGGAGTTCAGAAACACTGACACTGATATAGAGACGAACTCCCGCTGGAGGGACCTTTGTGCTTTGGAACTTCAAAGACATTGGTTAATAAAGTGAGATTAAATACATAATGTATATTCGTGTTATATATAACATTATTGCAGGTTTGCGTAATGTTCTGAATTAGTATTTTACTGTTTTTTTTTTTCTTTAATTTTTTTCATTTTGAGGGATACTGAATCTGTATTTGTGCATGTGAGATGAGTAAATGCTCACATTTAGTCTAGAACTACAATAACCATCATGTTACCACACAACGCCTCTTACATGATTTACATGATTCCTCTCAACATGGGGACAGGAGCTGTCAGTCAATAAATGGGAAAAGAAAGTAACTTGCATTATTTGAAAAAGGAACTCAGATATTTTGTAATCTGTAATTTAAAAGTAATCTGATTACATAATGCACGTTACTTGTAATGCGTTACCCCAACGGTCTCCAGCACTAATGACATTAGGGGTTTGCTCATATCACTAACACTAACTTTTAGCACAAGTAATAATGTTGCCTGCCTCTTGCGTATTTAAACCACATTACATAGACACACACTGCCAGCATAAGTGTTTACACCCACACAGGCGTATGAAAATTAAAATCTACCCAACGGCCCTCTTCAGGGCAGTTTTCCATCACATATCCTTATGAATTTCATCAGATTTCAATGAGAGACGTTGATGGAGGAAGCCACTGCAAATGCTATAAGTAGTGCTTTTAGTACAGTACAGTACAAGATATCTCCTGCTGTTGGGGTGATGTACTTCAGGGTCAAAGGTCAGTCTTAAAGCCACTGTTCTGGAGTGATGTAGAGTTATAAAGGTTGAGAAACATGTGGGCTGAGATCAAATAAACACGTGGAGCCCTTACCATCAACACAAATGCACATCCAGATGTTACAGACATCACTGAACCTCATTTAATGTCTCTTTCACAGCATTAAAGATACAGTTCACCCCAAAATAAACATTCTGACATCATATGACGTTCTTTCTTCTGTGAAAATGAAATGAAATAAAAGGAACTGTGATCATCGAACTTCAAAGATTTCAGAAGGCTTGAAATATTGTGCCAAAGTCATATGGTGCATATTTATGATACTTTTTAGTTATTTTGGATTATGACAGCTCGAGACCCGATTTAGCATTTGGAGAATGTTTTTCCTTCATGGTATAATCAGATAAAAACTAGAATCTCACAATCCTTGTCTAGTGCTATTGCTTAGTGCAGTGATGCTAACAATACCATTCAAACATTTGGGGTCAGGAAGATTTTTTAAATGTTTTTCCAAAAAATCTCATCTGCTCACTAAGCCTGCATTTAATTGACCAAAAATACAGTAAAAACAGTAATATTGTAAAATATTATTACAAATTAGAATATCTGTTTTCTATGTGAATATATGTTAAAATGTTATGTATTCCAGATCGAAGCTGAATTTTCAGCATCATTACTCCAGTCTTCAGAAATCATTCTAATATGATGATTTGCTGCTCAAGAAACATTTCTGATTATTATCAATGTTGAAAACAGTTGTGCAGCTTCATATTTCGAAGGAAACCGTGTTTCTTCGATGAATAGAAAGTTCAAAAGAACGGCATTTATTTGATATACAAATCAGGAAAACATAATGGGCCCTATCTTGCACCCAGCGCAATTGACTTTGAACACCGACGCATGTATCATTCCTATTTTGCACCCGCGCACAGCGGACTTTTCCCTCCACAGACGCACGTCGGTAAATTAGGAAATGAACTTGCGCTCGCGGGGGCGGTTCAGCGCAAAGAGGAGCGTGTTCCGGCGCAAAACTTCCATGGTGCTATTTTCCAGTTTTAGAAAACAATTGCGCCATTGACCAGAAAAAAAACAGTCTAAAGACAGTGGCGCGTTGCGCGTTAGTGATATGGTATTTTAAGGGCGCGTGCTTGGCCATAATGTGCGCGCATCCACTTTGATACTTTAATATCAACAGACGCAGCAGTTTTCATTTTTGCAAATCATACATTATTACAAGGAAAAATATTAACACACGAGGGAAATCATTGTTGTGTCCGTGAAGATGTGAAAAAGATCTATCTAGATTAAAAAAAAAAAATTCTAGATTAGGCTACACATTTACCCAAAATATACGCCTGTTTAACCGAAGCTAATTTGGGTGGGTTTCTCCCATCATCCCCAATGTCACTTCTCTGTGTTTTACGGTCCTGACGAGAACGTCGATCTCCTCAGCTGTGAACTGCTCCTGGCGTGCGCTGGCAAATCCGCCGTTATAATAGCGATCCGCCATGGAACAAGCGCGCCGACTCTTAAAGGGAATGTGAGAGGACGCTCTGATTGGTTTATTTCACGTTACGCCCAAACCACACCTATGAATAATGAAGCTACTTCAGACCCAACCCCTTTTACATTTGCGCCAGGCGCAAGAGTCATTTATCGCGCCGGGAAAATAGCAACAGCGCCGGGATCCGCCCACAAAGTTACTTGCGCTTTGCGCTTTGACACTTGCGTTTCAGATCGTTAAAATAGGGCCCTATAAATGTAATTAGTGTAACTTTTGAGTGGTAGTGTATGTGATTGTTTTTAGTATAGAATGATTTTGTTGTTTAGTATGGTACATGTGATACCATTAAATTAGCAACACTATACTTGATCCCACAGTGCTTTCTGTTTGTGTTAGTATTGCAGATGATGTGTAGTATTGCAGACCTGTGTGTGGTTGTTGTTAGTATGCAGTGGTGGGCTGTGTTGGAGTTGTGTGTGTGGTTATTGTTAGTATGCAGTGGTGGGCTGTGTTGGAGTTGTGTGTGTGGTTGTTGTTAGTATGCAGTGGTGGGCTGTGTTGGAGTTGTGTGTGTGGTTGTTGTTAGTATGCAGTGGTGGGCTGTGTTGGAGTTGTGTGTGTGGTTGTTGTTAGTATGCAGTGGTGGGCTGTGTTGGAGTTGTGTGTGTGGTTATTGTTAGTATGCAGTGGTGGGCTGTGTTGCAGTCATGTGTCTGGTTGTTGTTAGTATGCAGCGGTGGGCTGTGTTGGAGTTGTGTGTGTGGTTATTGTTAGTATGCAGTGGTGGGCTGTGTTGGAGTTGTGTGTGTGGTTATTGTTAGTATGCAGTGGTGGGCTGTGTTGGAGTTGTGTGTGTGGTTGTTGTTAGTATGCAGTGGTGGGCTGTGTTGGAGTTGTGTGTGTGGTTGTTGTTAGTATGCAGTGGTGGGCTGTGTTGGAGTTGTGTGTGTGGTTATTGTTAGTATGCAGTGGTGGGCTGTGTTGGAGTTGTGTGTGTGGTTATTGTTAGTATGCAGTGGTGGGCTGTGTTGGAGTTGTGTGTGTGGTTGTTGTTAGTATGCAGTGGTGGGTTGTGTTGGAGTTGTGTGTGTGGTTGTTGTTAGTATGCAGTGGTGGGCTGTGTTGCAGTCATGTGTGTGGTTGTTGTTAGTATGCAGCAGTGGGCTGTGTTGGAGTTGTGTGTGTGGTTATTGTTAGTATGCAGTGGTGGGCTGTGTTGGAGTTGTGTGTGTGGTTATTGTTAGTATGCAGTGGTGGGCTGTGTTGGAGTTGTGTGTGGTTATTGTTAGTATGCAGTGGTGGGCTGTGTTGGAGTTGTGTGTGTGGTTTATTGTTAGTATGCAGTGGTGGGCTGTGTTGGAGTTGTGTGTGTGGTTGTTGTTAGTATGCAGTGGTGGGCTGTGTTGCAGTCATGTGTCTGGTTGTTGTTAGTATGCAGCGGTGGGCTGTGTTGGAGTTTTGTGTGTGGTTGTTGTTAGTATGCAGCGGTGGGCTGTGTTGGAGTCGTGTGTGTCTGGTTGTTGTTAGTATGCAGCGGTGGGCTGTATTGCAGTCCTGTGTGGTTGTTGTTAGTATGCAGCGGTGGGCTGTGTTGCAGTCATGTGTGTGGTTTGTTGTTAGTATGCAGCGGTGGGCTGTGTTGGAGTCGTGTGTGTGGTTGTTAGTATGCAGTGGTGGGCTGTGTTGGAGTCGTGTGTGTGGTTGTTGTTAGTATGCAGCGTTGGGCTGTGTTGGAGTTGTGTGTGTCTGGTTGTTGTTAGTATGCAGCGGTGGGGCTGTGTTGGAGTCGTGTGTGTTTGGTTGTTGTTAGTATGCAGCGGTGGGCTGTGTTGCAGTCCTGTGTGGTTGTTGGTTAGTATGCAGCGGTGGGCTGTGTTGGAGTTGTGTGTGTGGTTGTTGTTAGTATGCAGCGGTGGGCTGTGTTGCAGTCGTGTGTGGTTGTTGTTAGTATGCAGCGGTGGGCTGTGTTGGAGTCGTGTGTGGTTGTTGTTAGTATGCAGCGGTGGGCTGTGTTTCAGTCGTGTGTGGTTGTTGTTAGTATGTAGTGGTGGGCTGTGTTGGAGTCGTGTGTGGTTGTTGTTAGTATGCAGCAGTGGGCTGTGTTGGAGTGTGTGTGTGGTTGTTGTTAGTATGCAGCGGTGGGCTGTGTTGCAGTCGTGTGTGGTTGTTGTTAGTATGCAGCGGTGGGCTGTGTTGGAGTCGTGTGTGGTTGTTTGTTAGTATGCAGTGGTGGGCTGTGTTGCAGTCATGTGTGTGGTTGTTGTTAGTATGCAGTGGTGGGCTGTGTTGGAGTCGTGTGTGGTTGTTGTTAGTATGCAGTGGTGGGGCTGTGTTGCAGTCATGTGTGTGGTTGTTGTTAGTATGCAGTGGTGGGCTGTGTTGCAGTCATGTGTGTGGTTGTTGTTAGTATGCAGCGGTGGGCTGTGTTGCAGTCCTGTGTGGTTGTTGTTAGTATGCAGCGGTGGGCTGTGTTGAAGTCGTATGTGGTTGTTGTTAGTATGCAGCGGTGGGCTGTGTTGGAGTTGTGTGTGTGGTTGTTGTTAGTATGCAGCGGTGGGCTGTGTTGCAGTCGTGTGTGTGGTTGTTGTTAGTATGCTGTGTTGGAGTTGTGTGTGTGGTTGTTGTTAGTATGCAGCGGTGGGCTGTGTTGCAGTCGTGTGTGGTTGTTGTTAGTATGCAGCGGTGGGCTGTGTTGCAGTCGTGTGTGGTTGTTGTTAATATGCAGCTGTGGGCTGTGTTGTTGTCATGTATGTGGTTGTTGTTAGTATGCAGCGGTGGGCTGTGTTGGAGTCGTGTGTGGTTGTTGTTAGTATGCAGCAGTGGGCTGTGTTGGAGTTGTGTGTGTGGTTGTTGTCAGTATGCAGCGGTGGGCTGTGTTGCAGTCGTGTGTGGTTGTTGTTAGTATGTAGCGGTGTGCTGTGTTGGAGTCGTGTGTGGTTGTTGTTAGTATGCAGCAGTGGGCTGTGTTGGAGTTGTGTGTGTGGTTGTTGTTAGTATGCAGTGGTGGGCTGTGTTGGAGTCGTGTGTGTGGTTGTTAGTATGCAGCGGTGGGCTGTGTTGCAGTCCTGTGTGGTTGTTGTTAGTATGCAGCGGTGTGCTGTGTTGGAGTCGTGTGTGGTTGTTGTTAGTATGCAGCGGTGGGCTGTGTTGGAGTTGTGTGTGTGGTTGTTGTTAGTATGCAGTGGTGGGCTGTGTTGGAGTCGTGTGTGTGGTTGTTAGTATGCAGCGGTGGGCTGTGTTGCAGTCCTGTGTGGTTGTTGTTAGTATGCAGCGGTGGGCCGTGTTGGAGGTCGTGTGTGGTTGTTGTTAGTATGCAGCGGTGGGCTGTGTTGCAGTCATGTGAGTGGTTGTTGTTAGTATGCAGTGGTGGGCTGTGATGGAGTCGTGTGTGTGGTTGTTAGTATGCAGCGGTGGGCCGTGTTGGAGTCGTGTGTGGTTGTTGTTAGTATGCAGCGGTGGGCTGTGTTGCAGTGGTGTGTGTGGTTGTTGTTAGTATGCCAGTGGTGGGCTGTGTTGCAGTCCTGTGTGGTTGTTGTTAGTATGCAGCGGTGGGGCTGTGTTGCAGTCCTGTGTGGTTGTTGTTAGTATGCAGCGGTGGGCTGTGTTGGAGTCGTGTGTGGTTGTTGTTAGTATGCAGCGGTGGGCTGTGTTGCAGTGGTGTGTGTGGTTGTTGTTAGTATGCAGTGGTGGGCTGTGTTGCAGTCGTGTGTGGTTGTTGTTAGTATGCAGCGGTGGGTTGTGTTGCAGTCCTGTGTGGTTGTTGTTAGTATGCAGCGGTGGGCTGTGTTGGAGTTGTGTGTGGTTGTTGTTAGTATGCAGCGGTGGGCTGTGTTGCAGTGGTGTGTGTGTGGTTGTTGTTAGTATGCAGCGGTGGGTTGTGTTGCAGTCCTGTGTGGTTGTTGTTAGTATGCAGCGGTGGGCTGTGTTGCAGTGGTGTGTGTGGTTGTTGTTAGTATGCAGCGGTGGGTTGTGTTGCAGTCCTGTGTGGTTGTTGTTAGTATGCAGTGGTGGGCTGTGTTGGAGTCGTGTGTGTGGTCGTTGTTAGTATGCAGTGGTGGGCTGTGTTACAGTCGTGTGTGTGGTTGTTGTTAGTATGCAGTGGTGTTGGAGTCGTGTGTGTGGTTGTTAGTATGCACTGCAGTAAGGGAAGACCCTGTGCTCTCAGTACTGCAGCACTGCTGTGATTTCAAACATGCTGCTCATTGCTGGAGTTTCCTGACTCTGCAGTGCACTTATTTCCCCTGACAGAGAGACTCCCCTTAACCCTCTCTCTCCCTCTCTCACTCTCTCTCTCTCTCTCTCTGATTTCCCAAGACTCACCCATCTCTCTCTCTCTGTCTGTCTCTCTGCCTGTCTCTCTCTCTCTCTGTCTGTCTGTCTGTCTGTCTGTCTCTCTCCCTGTCTCTATGTCTGTCTCTCTGCCTGTCTCTCTCCCCTGTCTCTATGTCTGTCTCTCTGCCTGTCTGTCTGTCTCTCTGCCTGTCTGTCTCTATGTCTGTCTGCCTCTCTGCCTGTCTGTCTCTATGTCTGTCTGTCTCTCTGCCTGTCTGTCTCTCTGCCTGTCTCTATGTCTGTCTGTCTCTCTGCCTTTCTCTATGTATGTCTGTCTGTCTGTCTGTCTGTCTCTCTGCCTGTCTGCCTGTCTGTCTCTATGTCTGTCTGTCTGTCTCTCTGTCTGTCTCTCTCTCCGTCTCTCTGTCTGTCTGTCTCTCTCTCCATCTCTGTCTGTTTGTCTGTCTGTCTGCCTGTCTCTCTCTCTGCCTGTCTGTCTCTCTGCCTGTCTGCCTGTCTGTCTCTATGTCTGTCTGTCTGTCTGTCTCTCTGTCTGTCTCTCTCTCCGTCTCTCTGTCTCTCTCTCCATCTCTGTCTGTCTGCCTGTCTGTCTCTCTGCCTGTCTCTCTGCTCTGGGCACAGCTGTAATGAATCTGTCTGTTAGCATCTGCCTTCATCGCATTCAATTCTCTGGACCACATCAGCAATTACTGCACAGCTTCTGTGTTACGACTACAACACTGCAGATCCTCTGCTTCCCGTTTCATCCTCTCACTCTTTTTTTCATCCTGCTTCCTTTTAAGATCTGCCTTTTCTAAGATCTGCTCTGTATTTTCATGCTTTGCTTTGCTGTGACATTTACAATATTTGGTGCTGTTTGCTTAGGCAAGTTTCATCACTACTATTTCTCACTCTCCTAAATTCTCATCGGGATGTTCACATGTGCTTTGCCGTTACCGTTTTCTTAGGGTTTGGTCACATGATAAATGCACAAAACATGTGCAAAACTTTGGGACCAGTAAGGTTGTCTTCTTTTTTTTAAAAGAAATTAATACTTATATTCAGCAAGGATGCATTCAATTGATCACAACTGACAGTAAAGACACTTATTATGTTACACAATGATTCTATTTCAAATAAATGCTGTATTTTGATTTCTGTTCATCAAAGATTTTTTTAATCACAGTTTCCACACACACAAAAAAATAGAAACAGCACAACTGTTTTCAACATTGATAATTATCTGAAATGTTTCTTAAGCAGCAAATCATCATATTATACTGATTTCTGAAGGATCATGTGACACTGAAGACTGGAGTAATGATGCTGAAAATTCAACTTTGATCACAGGAATAAATTAGTTTACAATATGTTCACATAGGAAACAGTAATTTTTAATTGCAATAATATTTCACATAATATAATATTATTTTTTGTTGTACTGTATATTGTATCAAAATGTATCATGTGACACCAACAGCATAAACGGCATTGGTTTTTGCATGTCACATGATTGATAAGGTTATGGCAAGTTTTAGCATGCAAAAGTAATAATGAGATTTAATAACTACAAACAATTGCTGAACTACTAAAGAAAGAAAGTCAGGTTTGGTGGAGCAACATTTTTAGGTGAACTGTCCCTTTAAATCCCGGCCCTCCAGCACATTTGAACATCTAAGCAGGATTTCCCAATATTACACACTATGGGCCCTATTTTAACGATCTGAAACGCAAGTGTCAAAGCGCAAGTAACTTTGTGGGCGGATCCCGGCGCTGTTGCTATTTTCCCGGCGGGATAAATGCCTCTTGCGCCTGGCGCAAATGTAAAAGGGGTTGGGTCTGAAGTCGCTTCATTATTCATAGGTGTGGTTTGGGCGTAACGTGAAATAAACCAATCAGAGCGTCCTCTCACATTCCCTTTAAGAGCCGGCGCGCTTGTTCCATGGCGGATCGCTATTATAACGGCGGATTTGCCAGCGCACGCCAGGAGCAGTTCACAGCCGAGGAGACCGACGTTCTCGTCAGGGCCGTAAAACACAGAGAAGTGACAATGTATGAGGATGATGGGAGAAACCCACCCAGATTAGCTTCGGTTAAACAGGCGTATAATAATTTGGGTAAATGTGTAGCCTAATCTAGAATTTTTTTATTTATCTAGAGAGATTTTTTTCACATCTTCATGGACACAACAATGATTTCCCTCATGTGATAATATTTTTCCTTGTAATAATGTATGATTTGCAAAAATGAAAACTGCTGCGTCTGTTTATATTAGAGAATCAAAGTGGATGCGCGTTAACACGCTACATTATGGCCAAGCACGCGTCCTTAAAATAGCATATGACTAACGCGCAACGCGCGCACACAACGTTTTTTTCCTGGTCAGTGGCGCAATTGCTTTCTAAAACTGGAAAATAGCACCAGGGAACGTTTGCGCCGGAACACACTCCTCTTTTCGCTGAACCGCCCCCGCGAGCGCAAGTTCATTCCCTAATTTACCGACGTGCGTCTGTGGAGGGAAAAGTCCGCTGTGCGCGGGTGCAAAATAGGAATGATACATGCGTCGGTGTTCAAAGTCAATTGCGCTGGGTGTAAGATAGGGCCCTATAACTCATAAAGGCAAAGCCAAAGCCTTTGTGTCAGCTAAAGAGAAGACATGTTCTCCTCTCAGTTCTGCTTCACTGCTCTCTGTCCTGAAAGCCCTGACCTCGGGTCGGCCCCCGAGGGCCACACACCTGGTGCCAGAGACTCACATTAGCATCTGCATGATCTGAGTGTCTTCTCTCATGCTGGTGCAAGTGAACAGGACAGGCTGAATTATTCACCCCTGCCATTACACACATGTGGCCCACAAAAGCACCGTCCTCCATTATTTAAAGCACTCGCTTTTACACGAGCAGAGAAGAATCCGGCGCACTGGAGTGGGTGTTCGTGAGGAACCAACAAGCCATCAGAGAAGGAAGGGTAAATTTAGGCAGGGAAGAGGATTGAAGCCTCCAAAACCTAATTTACTCTTTTCCCACGTCAGTCAACAAGGAGAGAACACGTCTGCGGTGTTTATAGAGGAGCTGAACGCTTGCTGAGATCAGTGTGCGCAGGATTGTCATGCAGACAATATACAAACTGGTTTCATTTTCTTTATTAAAACATTTTCTGTTTCAATCTGATTTTTTATTTTATTTTTATCTTTAGATATGAGCTGAACGCATTCTTGACGGTTCTGCGATTTTGGAAGAGGTGTTTACTGAAATATAATTTAAAGAAGTTTAACACAACACATTCATTCTGTTCTTTATGTCTGTCTATCCACCCATCCATCCATCTATATATCCATCCATCCATCTATATATCCATCCATCCATCCATCTATATATCCATCCATCCATCTATATATCCATCCATCCATCCATCTATATATCCATCCACCCATCCATCTATATATCCATCCATCCATCTATATATCCATCTATATATATCCATCCATCCATCTATATCATCCATCCATCCATCCATCTATATATCCATCCATCTATATATATATCCATCCATCCATCTATATATCCATCCATCCATCTATATATCCATCCATCCATCTATATATATATCCATCCATCTATATATATATATCCATCCATCTATATATCCATCCATCCATCCATCTATATATCCATCCATCCATCTATATATCCATCCATCTATATATCCATCCATCCATCTATATATCCATCCATCCATCTATGTATATATCCATCCATCCATCTATATATCCATCCATCCATCTATATATATATATATATATATACATCTATATATCCATCCATCCACCCATCTATCCATCTATATATCCATCCATCCATCTATATATCCATCCATCCACCCATCCATCCATCTATATATCCATCCATCCATCTATATATCCATCCATCCACCCATCTATATATATATATCCATCTATATATCCATCCATCCACCCATCCATCCATCTATATATCCATCCATCCACCTATATATCCATCCATCCATCTATATATATATATATATATCCATCCATCCATCCTATATATATCCATCCATCCATCTATATATATATATATATATCCATCCATCCATCTATATATATCCATCCATCCATCTATATATATATATATATCCAATTATATATCCATCCATCCATCTATATATATCCATCCATCCATCTATATATCCATCCATCCACCCATCTATATATCCATCCATCCATCCATCTATATCCATCCATCCACCCATCTATATATCCATCCATCCACCCATCTATATATCCATCCATCCACCCACCCATCCATCTATATATCCATCCATCCACCTATATATCCATCCATCCATCTATATATATCCATCCATCCATCTATATATATCCATCCATCCATCTATATATATCCATCCATCCATCTATATATATATATATAATAATCCATCTATATATATATATATATATATATATATATATATATATCCATCTATATATATCCATCCATCCATCTATATATATAAATATACATCCATCCATCCATCTATATATCCATCCATCCATCATATATCCATCCATCCATCTATATAATATATATATATATCCATCCATCCATCTATATATATATATATCCATCCATCTATATATCTCCATCCATCCATCTATATATATCCATCCATCCATCCATCTATATATATCCATCCATCCATCTATATATATCCATCCATCCATCTATATATATATATATCCATCCATCCATCTATATATCCATCCATCCATCTATATATATCCATCCACCCATCTATATATATCCATCCATCCATCTATATATATATACTATATATATATCCACCCATCCATCTATATCCATCCATCCATCTATATATATCCATCCATCCACCTATATATCCATCCATCCATCTATATATATCCATCCATCCATCTATATATATATATATATATATATCCATCTATATCCATCCATCCATCTATATATCCATCCATCCATCCATCTATATAACTATCCATCCATCTATATATACCATCCATCCATCTCTATATATATAAATCCATCTATATCCATCCATCCACCCATCCATCCATCTATATATATCCATCCATCCATCTATATATATATATCCATCCATCCATCTATATATCCATCCATCTATATATCCATCCATCCATCTAAATATCCCATCCATCCATCTCTAATATCCACCATCCATCTATATATCCATCCATCTATATATATCCATCCATCCATCTATATATATCCATCCATCCATCTATATATATCCATCCATCCATCTATTATATATATCCATCCATCCCATCTATATATCCATCCATCTATATATATCCATCCATCCATCTATATATATCCATCCATTCATCTCTATATATATATATATCCATCCATCCATCTATATATCCATCCATCCATCTATATATCCATCCATCCATCTATATATATCCATCCATCCATCTATATATATATATATATCCATCTATATATCCATCCATCCATCTATATATCCATCCATCCATCTATATATCCATCCATCCATCTATATATCCATCCATCCATCTATATATATATATCATCCATCCCATCATCTATATATATATATATATATATATATCCATCTATATATCCATCCATCCATCTATATATCCATCCATCCATCTATATATCCATCCATCCATCCATCCATCTATATATCCATCCATCCATCTATATATATCCATCCATCCATCTATATATATATATATCCATCTATATATCCATCCATCCATCTATATATCCATCCATTCATCCACCATCCATCTATATATCCATCCATCCATCTATATATCTATCCATCCATTCATCCATCTATATCCATCCATCCATCTATATATCTATCATCCATTCATCCA
>JARPMJ010007426.1:0-12500 GCA_033366665.1 Phoxinus dragarum | reverse complement strand
AGCGAGAAGCCCATAGAGAGTGATGAAGTTGCTCCCGCTGCTCATGGACAGCTAATGCTCACGCTCTCCGTCTCTCTCTGATTTCTCTCGGCACAGCTACTAGAAGACTGACAGCTGTCAGAGACGTTGCTCACGTCACCAAGCTCAGTGTGAGCCTGCGCAGTACGCCTGGCGATCAGGAAGTGAGTGCTTCTAATGGGCTTCACTTTTCTCCGTTGAAATCTATGGGGTCGCTGTGTCCAGTTAATATACTGTCTATGGTTTTTACCCTTTAGACGGGAGCGCGATGGTGGAGCGTTTTTAGGATTTCCACTCTGGAGGGTGGTTTCACTTTTTTGCGTTTTTAAGCCCCAAAAACGCCGTCGCCGTGTAAACGAAAGGCACATCCGATAAAATGTTTCACCCGCGAGCGTTCTCGTGTAAACGTAGCCTAAGTCTATGTTTGTGTTGTTTTAGATCAGAGTTTTCATGCTTTGCCATGTTTTTGTTTGATGTATTATTGTGTGTTTTTATTTTATTTTATTTTATTTTTTTAAATAAATTGCGTTTGAGTTCTCACCTCAACTTGCCTTCAGTGGACCAGTCATTACAGTGTCCACCTCATTTTCGTAGCTAAAAAACACCGTCTCAGGCAGTGTGGACGGACGGCCAAACCGGAGAGAAAAATACGCGTCTTTTAAACGAAAACGTATTAGGCCTAAACTTGGTAACAGTATTTATCTGACAAAATAATTTGTCAAAAAAGGCAAACTACAGCTACAGGTTTTATGGGAACACTTTAATTTAGGGTCGAATTCTCACTGCTTATCAGCATGTACTGTACAGGTGAAACTGGATAAATTTAGAATATCAGTAATTCAACTTAAAAGGTGAAAATAATATATTATATAGACTCATTACATGCAAAGTGCGATATTTCAAGCCTTTATTTGTTATAATATTGATGATTATGACTTACAGCTTATGAAAACCCCAAATTCAAAATTAGAATATTGTGAAAAGGTTTTCATAAGCTGTAAGCCATAATCATCAAAATTATAACAAATAAAGGCTTTAAATATCTCACTTTGCATGTAATGAGTCTATATAATATATTAGTTTCACCTTTTAAGTTGAATTACTGAAATAAATGAACTTTTGCGCCATATTCTAATGTTTCCAGTTTCACCTGTATTACTAGGATGTTGGCTGTTTATTAGTACTTATTAAGCACATATTAATGCCTTATTCTGCATGACCATATTCTACTTCCCTTAATCCTACCCAATACCTTACTAACTATTAATAAGCAGTGATTATGAGTTTATTGAGGCAAACGTTTTAGTTAATAGTGAGAACTGGACCCTAATCTAAAGTGTGACTGGTTTTTATTTTAAAAATGCATAGAAAAACAAAAAGCTCAAAGGAAAAAGACTACAACATAATCAGTTATTAATATTTAGTTGGTTCTCTCGTGATTTTGCATGTTCATATTTTTTTTTGTCTGACAGCCTGGCCAAAAATTATGTCGGCAGAACATTGCGTTCTCACAAACAAAACAATTGCACAACTATGCTTACAAAATCTTCAACCAATTTTTCATAATATTTAAATGAAGGGTGAAGGTGTCAAGCCGGACTTCACGTTTGGCTGCTATACTATTGTTTTATCATTTCAAACAGATTATTTTTTCATAATTTTTTATGATGCAATGGCATTCTGACATTTTATAAGTGTGACGGACGAGTCTTTTTACAGGCCTATAAAGCTTAAAACACACACGGAAGCCGCTCTCTTACAAAGTATCATGACATGTTACGTCACAATCTATTAATCTTAACACACACAAGCTCATGTTCACCATCCGTTTGACAGCCGTTCCTTTTTACTGTCGATCACGCGTGTCACAGCGGCGCTTAATGAGTCCAGAGGAAACATGAAACATTCACAACACATTTTACTTTCATAACGTGACACTTCTGAGAGAAACAATGGAAAAACGGATTAAGACTTTTATCCATTAGCAATGTGTTACATATCAGAACGTGTTCACAGTGGAATTATTACATTCTGATGAAAGATTACAAAGACTTTTTAAAATATATTTTTTAATTTTTTAAGAATAGCATGCACTGCAATGATTAATTTAAAATAATTAGGGTCAATTTTGACTTCATGTTGACTTTAGGATTGCAGAAAGCTCCATTTTCCATTTAAACTCGGCAGAGACAGACGCCGTCAGGGTTTTTTCCCCTTTCAAACACAATAACTCGCTGTGTGTGAAGAGATGAACTTGATCCCAAACCCATTGGAAAGGTCAGTGTGTCAGAGTGTGTGGAGTACATGATGGTTCACTTGTGTGTTTATCTGTGAAACTATGGCGGAGGATTTGAGGTTCAAATGGTTTTCATTTTTTAGATGCATTAACTCCTTTTGCATTCACACACACACACACACACACACACACACACACACACACACACACACACACACACACACACACACACACACACACACACACACACACACACTCCTTTTGCATTCACTCACACACACACACACGCATTAATTCCTTTTGCATTCACACACTCTCTCACACACACACACACACACACACACACACACACACACACACACACACACACTCCTTTTGCATTCACTCACACACACACACACACACACACACAGACACATTAATTCCTTTCGCATTCACACACTCTCACACACTCACACATTAATTCCTTTTGCATTCACACACTTACTCACACACACACACACACACACACACACACTCCTTTTGCATTCACTCACTCACACACACACACACACACACACAGACACACACACACACAGACACATTAATTCCTTTTGCATTCACACACACACACACACTCACACATTAATTCCTTTTGCATTCACACACTCTCACACACACATTAATTCCTTTTGCATTCACACACTCTCTCTCTCTCACACACACACACACACACACACACACACACACACACACACACACACACACATTAATTCCTTTTGCATTCACACACTCTCACACACTCAAACACACACTCACACATTAATTCCTTTTGCATTCACACACTCTCTCCCACACACTCACACACACACACACACACACACACACACACACACACACACACACACACACACACACACAATCTCTCTCTCACACACACACAAACACACACACACACACACACACAATCTCTCTCTCTCTCACACACAAACAACAAACAAACATACACACGCTCACACATACACACACACACACACAATCTCTCTCTCACACACACACACGCTCACACACACACACGCGCACGCGCGCACACACACACAATCTCTCTCTCTCACGCACACACACAATCTGTCTCTCTCACAAACAAACACACACACGCTCACACACACGCTCACACACACGCTCACACACACACACACACACACACAGACACACACACACAATCTCTCTCTCTCACACACAAACAAACACACACACATATGCTCACACACATGCTCACACACACACACTCTCTCTCTCTCTCTCTCTCTCTCACACACACACACACACACAACACACACATTTAAATGGAGCACTAAAGCGTAAAGATTGTCCAGATGAGACTCTCTTGATTTTATTTTGTCTGATAATAAAGTCCCAGTCTCCTAGAAGACGAGTCGACTACACAACAACACACGTGTGTACTTCCGGTCTGTGCCGTCAACTCAAGTCATGTGTGTTTACATATTCCCTTTATACAACACAGATGTTTCAGAGCAGCTTCACGGTCATACACACGTGTAAATGTTGCAAAATAAATCAATTATGAAACACATTAAAGGAGAACTCCGGTCAATTTTAACATTGAGCTCAATTTTTAGTAAATTTGGAGTGCTGTCAATACAGAGAACAACGACAAAAATCGGTATTGCCTACACTGTTTTATCCTATTTTTAAAATTTGCACCCTATTGACTTGAATGGGGCAAGTTATAAACCTGCTTTTATCCTCTTAACATATTTGATGTGTCATACAAGTGCCCAGCCATGTTGAGTGATTCCTTAAGAGTGAACACGAGTGAATCTGACTGCAGTAGATGTGAAAGATATGAATAAAAATGATGTTATATCAGCCAGCGCAAATACCTGTATTTAGTTCCTGTTTTCGGTAGAAGTCCAAAGTAGTCGATTGTCGAGTTCATGCGCGTGATCATAGCAACTAAACCTATGCGCGTGAACTCGACAATCCGACTACTTTGGACTTCTACCGAAAACAGGAGCTAAATACAGGTCTGTGCGCTGGCTGATATAACATCATTTTTATTCATATCTTTCACATCTACTGCAGTCAGATTCACTCGTGTTCACTCTGAAGGAATCACTCAACATGGCTGGGCACTTGTAATGACACATCAAGGATGATAAGAAGAACTGGTTAAGTTTAAAACTTGCCCCATTCAAGTCAATAGGGTGTAAATTTTAAAAAGAGGATAACACGGTGTAGGCAACACCGATTTTTGTCGTTGTTCTCTGTATTGACAGCACTCCAAATTTACTAAAAATTGAGCTCAATGTTAAAATTGACCGGAGTTCTCCTTTAAACTTCAGCGGTAAAGCAGCTCAATGGAAGACAATATTGTCATTATTCATTTCAATAACACATGTCGAAGTTGCGAAATTCATCAATTTTGAAACAAATTCAATTTCAGCTGTAAAGCAGCTCTATATAGTGGCATTATTCAGCTCGATTTAGATTCAGTTCAGGTCAATAATGTTGCAAAGTTCATCAATTATGAAACAAAACAAGGTCAAGTACAGATGCACGTGAATGCAAACACTCGTGCATTATTGCATTACATAATGTGTCAGACCACGATTCATAAGGAAGTGTTGCATGACGTTGTATACTTGTGTCATTGGTAAAGAGGATAAAATGCACACACATCCAGATGAAAAACCAGAAAACATCTGCACACGGTTACTTTATTCCTCTTTATTGATTTAGAATAGCATCTGAGTTTGAATGCAATATTGCTATTTTTAATCCACAAATGGAATTCATGTAACAATGCAAACAGAGTCATTAGTCACATGACATTTACATTCAGTCGATTGACTAACGCTAACGTTAACGGTTAGCTCTCTCCAGGCATTATATGATATGATATAATGATTATTATATGATATGATGATTATTTGATGTGTTGAAAAAGGGTTTTAGAAAGATACACATACTCAATCGGTCGTGCTAAATGACCAATGTGGATTGTACTGTATCTTATTCCTATTTATGACTTTATCAGGCATCTAAATTTAGCCGCTCGTGTAAATGTGGCCGATGCATGTCTCTGTGATACACGTGTGAGATTGGAACGCCGCCCACACAATCCAGACTCACTAGATCTAAGGAGCGAGAGAGAGAGAGAGAGAGAGAGAGAGAGAGAGAGAGAGAGAGAGAGAGAGAGAGAGAGAGAGAGAGAGAGAGAGAGAGAGAGAGAGAGAGATGTGCTGTCTGCCGCAGAGAGTTTCCTCATTGGCAGTTCAGTGACTGAATTTCAATGGTCCTGCTGTGGAAGGAAACAAGTTCAGACAGAATCCAGCGCAGCGACGTGCAGAAAGGTGATCTGGATCTATACACTCACAGCTCTAGGGTAAAAAGCAAACTAAAGGAAGCCTTTACCAGAGTTGCCGGGGTGAAGACATAAAGCTGGTTTCATTTGTGTTGATAACACTAACCACTGCATTGCTGCCGAAAAGATTGACTCGCAATCTCTTATCCCTGCCAGGTCAATTTACACACACACACACACACACACACACACACACACACACACACACACACACACACACACACACACACGCGCGCGCGCACACTCTCACACACACACACACACACACAAACGCACGCACACACACACACACACACACACACACACACACACACACACACACACACACACACTTTCTCTCACACACACACACACACACACACACACACACACACTTTCTCTCACACGCACACACTCTCACTCACACACACACACACACACACACACTCTCACACACAATCACACACGCACGCACACACACACACACACACACACACACACACACACACACGCGTGCACACACACTCTTTCACACACACATATACACACACACACTCTCTCTCACACACACACACACACAAGGACGCTCACACACTCATTCACACTCATACTCACGCACACACAGCAGATAAAAACAATTAGACAACAACACACACACACACACATCAGATAACAACAATTAGACAACAATACACTGCGCTTCACTAATGAGGCATACGAGCAGCGTGACGAGTTGAAAGTAATGACAGCACTGTGTCAAATGAAAGCAGAAGCGCTCTGTCACTGTCACAGCGATTTATCGCACATTTTATCAACTGACTGGTGAAAAATATAAGGTTGTGTGAAATTTTAAATTGAACAATCAGACTCCTTTTCAAGTTATGGGTATGAATTTGAATCGAATTGGACACAACATGCAGGAAGAGGAATCAATCAATCAATCAATCAAGCAATCTATCTATCTATCTATCTATCTATCTATCTATCTATCTATCTATCTATCTATCTATCTATCTATCTATCTATCTATCTATCTATCTATCTATCTATCTATCTATCTATCTGAGCTGAACTACTTTCCTTGGTCCCCTTAATAGTAACTCATGTTTTGTAGAAGTGACAGGAAGATGGCGGTTCTTCTCAAGGTCACATCGGGTTTATTTTTAGGTTAGTACTCACCAAGGTGAGGATGCAAAAAAAAAAAAAAATACTTTTGAAGACACAGTGCTGAAAGGTGGGGGGGACTAAATATTTCAAAACCTTTACAGCTCCTGAAACAAGACCTAAAATACTGGTAAGAATAGACTAGAACCCTTTCGGTTGGATTTATTAATCATGTAATCCTTAATTGCAGCAAATCAAATCTCTTACCTAATGACATGCTAATTTACATTTTGATCCTGTAGATTCGTTTTCCATGTACTGCGTGATTTAGACAAATCAAACCGTCGATGGAACCAGTGTTGATATTGTTTACTAAAACTATAAAAAAGAAGGAAAATTAGAAACATGCCCATTGCAAATAAAATTCTAAAATTACTAAAACTGAAAATTTTGAACGGAAAGCTAAATTTAAATATAAAAAAACTACTAGAAAATTAAAAAAGCACATTAAAACTAACTAAATATTAATAAACACTATAACAGTATATAAATAATACTAAAATAACACTAGATAAAATGAGTTTGATAATATAGTCCTTAAGAAAACATGTCAAATTCTGTCCTCATAAAATATATGCAATTCAAGTGAACAAAAAGTTAAACGTCTCCAACAACAGCTCTCTATGGTGTCCGGGTGTGAAACTATGAAACTATGACCCCATCCTACATCTTGAGTTGTTGTATGCTTGTCAGGTTCCTAAAACCTCCACAGTGTTGCTATGCCAACCAAAGCTCCTCTCAACCCCAGAGAAGGGGACAGGTCTGGTCACATGACCCTGCTGTCATTGGGGAAGATGGAGCAGATGTGGATGAGGCCTTCCGTCATTGGATGATTAGTCAAGCACAGGCACACAAGACTGAAGTAACAACATGGACTGGTGTCAAAGGTCAACAGTTTCAACTCTGATCCCAGATAGACATTCATCTTTACATTGTTGATAATATAGATACTTCAACGACCTGTACGTGAGAGTCTCAGATGTGACCGGCGAGATAGAGATACGAAAGGAAATCACTTTTCAACAACGTGAAATCCCACAGCTGCACAAGAGGGAAGAGCAACGGCAAGGAGAGAGAGATTTCTGAAAGGTCAGATGACACACACAGACTGTGATATCTCTCTCCTCTTCCTTTTTACCTTCCTGTCTTCATTTCCCTCAACACACAGGCCTTCTGAGATACAGAGGAAGAGAGAGAGGGTCACTAGTAGAAGTGGAAATGGTACATTTGTTACCAAGACAAATATTGGCAAGCTTCCTGTTCAAATGTCATCCTTGTGTAGAGGGGGTCACAAAAGTAATCTGACGCATGACAAGCGTAATAATTGCGTGTTCGTGTACGTGTCTGCTGGCCTGCATTGACTGACAATGCGTGGTGATATAAGCTAGAGGCTTCAAGGATGTTGGATATCCATGCCGACACGGAAATCAAATTGAAAGCATGTGACAATGCAGGGCAATACACCAGTGGTGCTGTAACCTGGTGGTTAGAAGGTGCATGTGAACTATCACCGCTGTGCCACTGAGCAGGATACTTTAACCTGAGGTTACTCCAGGCGGGCTCTCCTAGTAAAGTGCACTGATAAATGGCTGAGCAATACAGAACAATAGTAGAAAAATACCCCAATATCATCAGGCTTGGTAGCCAAAAGGTTGCATGTCTGAGCCCCAAAAGGCTCGATCTATGACTATCACCATTGTGCCCTTGTGCAAGACTCTTACCCTCAGGTTACAATATAGGGACCGAAAGTGTAATACATGTACTGATAAAAGCATCTGATAAACGAGATAGTTCTGTACAATGCAGGCCAATACACCAGAAGCCTTGTTTCCCTTGAAATACATGAAATACCTGGCCTGGATACCAAATGGTTGTATGTTCGAACCCGACAATCCGGTATCGTATGTATCCTGAGGTTACTTCATGTCCTTGCTATAAGTAACTTCATGTAAACATATAGGGGCTTAATGTCATGATTTTAAGAATAAGCCACTGAAAAACCCATATCAGTTCACCACTAATCTAAATACTTAGAGCATGTCCTCCTCTACATACCTGGATAAAAGAGTGTGATAAAAGAACATACAAACCAATACCCCAGTAGCCCTAACTACCCTGTACATTTCCTCTAGAATAGTAGTTAAATATTTGGCATGGTTAACCAATAGCTTCTAGATTCAAACCCACCTAGGTTTGATGCATTGTGCAACTGAGCAGAATAAATATCCCCAGGTTACTCCCATGGGACATTCCCTGTAATAAATGTACAGATAAAAGCAAGGCTGTAATTACATGTGGGGACCAAATACAATAATTTATGAATCAATATCATTGACCACTAATCTGAATACTGGGGGGACGTGTCCCCTCTCAATGTCCACAGCCGTAACTAAAAGCATCTTTACAGAGCAGAACATGTAGGGAAATACCCCCGTGAGAAGTGACTGTCGCCTGTATTTCAGCAGCATGAATAGCACTAGATGCGATTCAGAACCGCGGACAGCGTTCATGGAGCGACCGCGGTGTGTTTCAGAACCGCGGACAGCGTTCATCGAGCGGCTGCTGTGTGTTTCAGAACCGCGGACAGCGTTCATCGAGCGGCTGCTGTGTGTTTCAGAACCGCGGACAGCGTTCATCGAGCGGCTGCTGTGTGTTTCAGAACCGAGGACAGCGTTCATCGAGCGGCTGCTGTGTGTTTCAGAACCGAGGACAGCGTTCATCGAGCGGCTGCTGTGTGTTTCAGAACCGCGGACAGCGTTCATCGAGCGGCTGCTGTGTGTTTCAGAACCGCGGACAGCGTTCATCGAGCGGCTGCTGTGTGTTTCAGAACCGCGGACAGCGTTCATCGAGCGGCTGCTGTGTGTTTCAGAACCGAGGACAGCGTTCATCGAGCGGCTGCTGTGTGTTTCAGAACCGAGGACAGCGTTCATCGAGCGGCTGCTGTGTGTTTCAGAACCGAGGACGGACGCTGCTGGTTTCCCCGCTCTACAGTAGTGAGGAGGGGGGAGGTGAAGCGGGGTTTCCCTCAGTGCTGGATGGAGCTCCTCTCTCTCTCTCTCTCTCTCTCTCTCTCTCTCTCTCTCTCTCTCTCTCTCTCTCTCTCTTTCTCTCTCTCTCCATCTCTGCACATTACCACCTTCAGCAGCGGATTTCCATGAGAGGGTTATCACATCACACGAAAATCCGTGGCCTTCACGTCCCCCCCCCCCCCCCCCCCCCCCTTCCTAAAGCTGTATTATCCTGCCAATTCGGGAGATTTCAAGCAAAAAATGCCATCGTTCAGTAACTCGGTGGCTGCATTTGATTTCCTTCCATTTTTGACACAGGAAGGAGATTAATCGCATATTATAAAGCCTTTGCTAGAACATTTCAGTCGTCATAGACTAGCATCACAGAAAAAAAAAAATCCCGAATGGAAATCACCGGCGAATGCATGTTTGCATTAACAAGACTGTCATGCAGAGAGGAAACCAGCATTCTGCCCACGATTCACAGCCATCCTTACTAATATCAGCCCACTGCATCCACTGTCCCTGACAGTAAATCACATCTTTATCACCGATGCCTATACGGCCAGGTACGAATAATACATCATTCACTGAGTTAAACGTGCTCGTGAAACGCTGTGGTGTGAATATAGACTCTTTTTAAAGGTTTAACAAGCGAAAATGAAGAATTCAGCACATAAATCTACAATCTCCTGTGAAATTTCACAATGGCATCAAAGATACAGATTAACCAGAAGCTGTGCTGCTGTATCGTGCAGGGGTTGGCAGGTAAATTAATCTCTGGCAAAGAGGGGGAAAGGGCATTAAATCACCGTTGACCAGCAGAGAAACACGCAAACACACACACACACACACACACACACACACACACACACACACACACACACACACACACACACACTTGGGAAGGAGAGGCACCGCTGGCAAACAGCTGGAAATACACAGCCGTTTCCCCCCAAAATAAACCACACGATGATATAAAGGATTCTTTACCTGTCAAGACGCCGACCCGGATTTGGTGGTCGTGGTTTGTTAAAATCATCCCGTCTGACGCCATATTCAGCACCGCTGTCGCCGCACTGAGAACTCCAGGCAGAGCCGAGAGCCGAGCGCATCGAACTCTGGAGGGGGAATGAGGGAAGCGCGCAGGCTAGAGCAGCAGAGCGAAGATTCATCGCTCATATCTCACCGGCAAATCAGCAAAAAACAAACAAATGTTTTTAAGAGATTTACATCATTTCAGAGTTTCTGTAAAACACGCTGTAATTATGCAAACTAAGTTAGTGTACATTTGTGGTCAGTAAGACGTTTTAATCATTTTATTTAGAAGGATGGATTAAATTGATCAAAAGTGACAGTAAGACATTTAGCCTGTTTTTAAACGATTTCTATTAAACATAAATTATGTTTCTTTGGACTATCCATTCATCGAATAATAATAAAAAAACGTGTCACAATTTCCAAAAATAAATCAATAAATAACTTAAATTTAAAAAACTGTTTTCAACATAGGCTATATATATATATATATATATATATATATATATATATATATATATATATATATATATATATATATATATAGGCCTATATATATTTATGTTTATTTTTATTTTAATGATGCTGGAATAATGATGCTGGAAATTCAGCTTTGATCACAGGAATAAATTACAGTTTAACATGGGCCTATATATTATAATAGAAAACAGTAAATTGTAATTTAAACTGTGTTTCACAATAATAAGGTATTTTCAATCAATTAAATACAGCCTTTGTGATAATAAGTGACTTCTTTTATAAAAAAAATAAAATAAAAAAAACGTTAATGACCATAAACTTTTGAATGGTAAAATTTGGTAACACATTGCAATAAAGTCCGATTTGTTACAGTTTTTTTATTTATTGATCGTTGTTAAAGTTAGTTAACAAAAAACACTCAGGTCCACTTGATTTTAATAATGTGTGAAGAAATATTGAACATTAATAAAAAATTCTAACAAATAGAACCTTGTTGTAAAGTGCTACCATAAATTACTCTTTATAATTACTACTTTTTATTTAACTTTTGTAAGTGACTAATTACATTACTGTCACAGAACTGTGCTGTTACATTTTAATAGTCTTTAATAAATCCACAGATAAAGCTAAACAGAGAGAACGGCTTACACACACATCCCAGACGAGACCCGACAGCACATAAACACACAGAGGAATTCAGTAAACACAGCAAATTAGGATAATTAACTACACACACCTCAACTAAATGACAACTAACTCAACAGTGGAAAACAGTGCAAACTAAAAACAAAGTCCAAACTAAGTGAGACTGTGACAATTTATTGTGTTATGTTATGTTATTATATATTAAGTCACTGTTTTGGATTTAAATATGCAAATGTTTAAGAGTCTATGATTGGATCATTATTGCAGTGATTATTATGTTTCTATAATGTTATATTTTTGGCAACAGTTCTTCTAACGCTAATTAATGGATTGTGTGTAGCTTTTCATTTCTTAAACAAACATGTATGAAGAACATCATGACCGTATTCCAGGATTCATATGTCAAGATTCATCAGGCTCAGATTGTGAAAGAATGGTTGTGAGAGAGAATATGATTTGCACACATGAATCGGCTCCTCTGAGTCCAGATCTTAAACTCAGTGAAAGTGTGTGTGATGTGCTGGAGGAGACTTTACAGAGAGCTGGACTCTTGCATTGACAACAC